>CM076578.1:1864126694-1864374736 GCA_034641835.2 Pinus albicaulis | reverse complement strand
GGATATAGTGACAATTCTCCAGAAGGTGATTGACGGCGCACAAAGGACAAGTGTTAAAATTGGACAACTAGGTCCAAACTCCATGTTGTGATGCTCAGATGAAGATACCGATATTTTTATTGGATTCCTCTTTCGGAGAGGTGTAAGATCCATATAAAATTTATCTGAATCCGATGAGCAGAACATTTATTTTGAATTTATTATTTATAATAAATTATATGTGCAAGTCGGCCTTAAGGTTTTACACCCCAGCAGATGTGTCACACACCTCAATGATGTATATAAATACAGTCAAAGTTGGAGAGCATTTCACTCTCACTCAACACACATCTTCTTCTCTTCTCTGATTTAGTACGAGCTCCTTGGAGGACGATTTCAGCTCACACGTGGGAAGAAGGACGAGTTTGTACAGCCAAGAAGAAGGACGCAGATTGCTGCAGCTAGGGTTTCCAAGGAAGTTTGACCAGCGTTGACTTTGGTCAACGCATGGTCCAAAGAGGCCGAAATTTGTTGGAGAATTCGATTTTGAGAGGCCGTACACATTGGCACAGAAATCGAGGTCAAAAGGTTGACCGAAGTTGGAGCTGCGTTGACTTTGTTGTTGCTGCCCTGCGTTGACTTTTCTGGACAACGTTGACTTTTCTGGAGTTGACTTGAGTTGACTGGGTGACTGATTTGAGGATTGCTGTGACACATTCTGGGTTGGCTGATCAAGGAGACTTTGCTGGTTGAAGCATCCTATTGATCGCCGTAACGCACCATCACAGTTTTCCTGTTTCTGGTTTGTCTTCTATAGATCCACTGGTATGTTCTATCAGCATTTTACTGAACTATTTATGTGATTGTTGTTATAAAAGTAAAACTGCTTCTAGCATAGAACATCTACAAAAATTTACATGGTATCAGAGCTGAGGTGAAGACAAGCCCTAACTTATAGCAATCACCATCTGAGAAAATGGGTTCCACAAGTTATGGCTTCAAGGAGAATGACAAGCTGACTGGAAGGGATGACTTACATGCTTGGAAGATGATATTAAATCTCAAATTGGAAGACCATGATCTCATGGACCATGTACTGGGTAAGATACAAGAACCTCCATCAAATGCTACTGCTGCTGCTAAAACCAAGTATAAGAAAGGGGAGATCAAAGCAAAGCTGATGATCAGGGAATCCATACATAAAAGTCTGGTTGCCTACATATCTGAGCTAGGCACATCCAAGGAGATGTATGATAAATTGATCCTTATGTTCAAAGTAAACAATGTAAACCAAGTGCTATTCTTCAAGAATCAATTGAAGAATCTGAAGAAAGGCAGGGATGAGTCCGTCCAAACATTCTTTCTGAAATTGACCGAGATTAGGAACAATCTGCTGGCTATTGGGGAGACAATAGTCGATCGTGAGATGGTACTCACCGCACTTGGAGGACTCCCATATGAATGGCAAGTATTCACCACTACCATTCTCAATAATAGTACTATTCCTAACTTTGACGAGCTACTGTCCAGATGCATGCAAGAAGAGACAAGAATGAAGGAATATGAAAATGACAGAAATGCTACCTATGCTGCTCATTCTAGGAAGAAGAACTCTGGTGGTCCTAAGAACAAAGGAAGAACAAGGGCCCAAGGAAAGAAGGGTAAGTGTTTCACTTGTCATAGGCCTGGTCACTATGCTAGAGAATGTCCCTTCAAGAAGGATTCTCCCGATAGTGATGACAACAACAACAACCGGAGGAATGGAAATCAAAGAAATGACAGATCCAAAGGAAAGAGGAAGGCTCCCTCTGGTGGAAACAATCAACCTTCTAAAAGGTCTAGAAACTCCAGGTATGAGGAGTCTAATGCTGTTGATAAAAGAAATGAGTATATTCTTGTATCTGCTCTCTCTGCTACATCTTCGCCCGACACTATGGATGTCTGGCTAATCGATAGTGGTGCCTCAAGACACATCACTGGATTCAAGGAAGCACTCTCTGACATGGTTGAAAGGGATACTAATCTAGAAATTATCCTTGGGGATAATGCCACTTATCCTGTGAAAGGGACCGGGACTGTGACCCTCCACTTGTCTCAAGGACAAGTCCTCCGTCTACAAGATGTACTCTATGTACCCAAATTGAAGAAGAACCTTGTGTCTGTATCTGCCATGGAAGACAAAGGATTCAATGTAACTTTCTCTGATGGAAAGGTGCTCATGTGGAAGAAGAGCTTCAAGGAAGCTATCTCAATTGGTTTTAGAGTTGGTACACTCTACCAGGTTGGAGGGAGTCCGTTGGGAGCTATGACTTGTGATACTATCCGACAAACCGAACTATGGTACCGAAGATTTGGACACCTTCATTACAAGGCCCTTCCCGAAGCAAGGAAGGTGGTGACAGGGATGCCTGACTTTGGAAAGAATCATGAAGGTGTATGTAAGGGTTGTGCCGAAGGAAAGCATACAAGGGGACCTTTCCCCTCAAGTGTCACAAAGACATCTGATATTTTGCAACTGGTCCATTCTGATCTATTTGGTATGCTACCCATGACATCCCTGGGAGGATTTTCTTACTATATGAAATTCACTAATGACTTCTCCCGCAAAACCTGGATATACTTCTTGAAGAAGAAGGATGAGGCTTTCATGTGGTTCCGTACCTTCAAAGCCTTGGTGGAAAATATGACAGGGAAGAAGATCAAGATTTTGAGGACCGACAATGGCACCGAATATGAGTCAAATGAGTTCAAGGACTTTTGCAGAGAAGCTGGCATTAAGAGGGAGACTACTACTGCCTATACTCCTGAGCAGAATGGCGTTGCTGAACGAAAGAACAGGACCATTGTGGAAGCTGCCCGTGCCATGCTATGTGACCAGGGTCTACCGAAGTTTCTGTGGGGAGAAGCTGCGAATACTGTTGTATACATTCAAAACCGATGCCCTCATTCCGCCCTGGACTCCAAAACTCCCGAAGAGGTTTTCACTGGTAAGAAACCTGACGTCTCACATTTTAGAATTTTTGGATGTCCTGTTTATTTTCATGTGCCAAAAGAAAAGAGAAGTAAGTTGGATGCTTCTAGGAAGAAAGGAATGTTTGTGGGCTACAGCGAAACTTCTAAGGCCTATAGAGTCTATGTACCTGGTCAAATGGAAGTAGAGCTATGCCATGATGTCACTTTTGACGAAGATGCTTCCCTGAAGAAAGTAGTAGATCTTCCAAGATCCGAGGAAAATCATGAAGCAAGGCCTGGAAATCAAGAAGAACCGCAAGATGAGACAATGCCTGATGTTGAAGGACCAATGGACCCTATCGATCCATCTCCTTCACTGGGAAAGAGACCATCATGGCTCAGGGACACCCTCGAAGATGCTGAGGGACATGCTGCCCCAAGGGGGACATTCCGTGAAAGCAAGAAGCCGTGCAGATATCAAGGGTATCTGGCTGCCATGAGTACCATTGTACAATCTGAACCTGGATCTTTTGAGGAAGCCGTAAAGCATCAAGTTTGGAAGGATGCTATGCACGAAGAATATGAGTCCATAATGAAGAATGATGTCTGGGATGTGGTTCTAAGACCGAAGGACAAATCAGTTGTCATCGCAAAATGGCTCTACAAGATCAAACATGGATCTGATGGAAGTGCTGAAAAGTTCAAGGCAAGATTTGTTGCCCGTGGCTTCTCTCAAAAGGAAGGAGTAGATTATGATGACATATTTGCACCTGTGGCACGATATACCACCATTCGATCAATCATAGCCCTTGCTGCTACGCAAGGATGGAGTCTTCATCAGATGGATGCCAAGACCGCCTTTCTGCATGGTACAATAAAAGAAGAGGTGTATGTAGAACAACCTCTGGGATTTGAAGTTCAGAATCGGGACACTCATGTCTGCAGGTTGAAGAAAGCCCTCTATGGGTTGAAGCAAGCACCTAGAGCTTGGTACGAAAGGATGGATAGCTACTAGATGAAGCTGGGCTTCACTCGAAGTAATGCTGATCCGAACCTTTACTTCAAGGTTGTCTAGGGGAAGCCTCTCATTCTGGTACTGTACGTGGACGACCTCTTCCTGACAGGTGCTGACCCTCTCATTCATCAATGCAAGAGGGAGCTCGCTGCTGAGTTCGAGACGAAGGACCTAGGACTGATGCACTATTTCCTAGGCCTGGAGGTCTGGCAGAGACCTGGAGAGATTTTCCTTTCTCAAGGAAAATACATTGTGAAACTTCTGGAAAGATTTGGTATGGTGGACTGCAAGACCGTGTCAACACCAATGGAACTCAACTTCAAGAAGTTGAGTGGCAGCGCTGCTGGGCTCGTATTGGCAAATCCTACTGAGTATCGTCAACTCGTAGGGGCCCTGATGTTCTTAGTGAACACCCGTCCAAATATATGTTTTGCAGTGAACACTTTGAGTCAACAGATGGTTGAGCCTCATCACTTTCACTGGGTTGGTGCCAAGAATCTTCTGAGATATCTTCGGGGCACAATAAACCATGGGCTGAGATACACTGCCGGGAGTGTGATACTCCGTGGATATACTGATGCCGATTGGGCTGGCAGTGTGGTGGATCGTAAGAGCACATCGGGATGTTGCTTCAATCTTGGTTCTGCTTCGATCTCATGGATGAGCAGGAAGCAGAAGTCGGTGGCTTTGAGCACCGCGGAGGCTGAATACATTGCTGCTAGTATGGCCTGTTGTGAAGCAGTTTGGTTGCGGAAGCTCTTTAGTGAGCTGCTTGGACATGTGCTAGATACCACTGTGATACTCTGTGATAATCAGAGTGGGATTCGTATGACTGAGAATCCTGTGTTCCACGACCGATCCAAGCATATTGATATCAGGTACCACTTTATCCGGGATATGGTACAGCGAGGCGCCGTAAGGCTCGATCATATAGGAACCGATGAGCAGGTCGCGGATATTCTCACTAAGCCCCTGGGGAAGGTCAAGTTCCTAACCTTCCGTGAGAGTCTTGGTATCGTGGAACGACCCTATGATGTGGGTCCTGTTGGACGATGAGCTCTGGGAGCTCTGGGGGGCTTTGGGGATAGCTTCTCAGAGCTATAAGCAACCACAAGGCTAGGCTTGCCAAACCTTGTTGGTGTGTTTGGGCCCCACCGTTGTGATTTTGAGTTGGTTCACCTCTCATTATCTGTGCCCCGTATGCATCCTACCCATTGAGTTCAGGGCTCATGGGAAGTACCTCTCATTTGGCCAATGAGGTGGGAAAAGCCAGAGACTAGTAGCAAAGACTGATGGACGCATCAGAGATTGCCGTACTCTCTATTTAGGATGGCACGGTCCAACCACTTGATCTGGGATCATGTTTAGTGAGGTCTGGGACCTCTGCCTGACTTCGGGTCAGATGAACCAACTTCGGGTTGGTTGGAGACTCTTTGTGAGTCTGATAGAGGTTTCGAACCTCTGGGCCGAAATTGTCACCGTGGGATGATGTCTGCATGACCCACCCACTTCGTTCGACCATAAGAGGCGCAAAGCATTTGGGTTGCGGGATGACGACACATGGCAGTCCTGGATTGGCATCGATGGATGGAGTTCTCCTAGCTGAGAGGGGTGTTAAAATTGGACAACTAGGTCCAACTCCATGTTGTGATGCTCAGATGAAGATACTGATATTTTTATTGGGTTCCTCTTTCGGAGAGGTGTAAGATCGATATAAAATTGATCTTAATCCGATGAGCAGAACATGTATTTTGAATTTATTATTTATAATAAATTATATGTGCAGGTCGGCCTTAAGATTTTACACCCCCAGCAGATGTGTCACACACCTCAATGATGTATATAAATACAGTCAACTTTGGAGAGCATTTCACACTCACTCATCACATCATCTTCTTCTCTTCTGATCTAGTACGAGCTACTTGGAGGACAATTTCGATCCACACGTGGGAAGAAGGACGAATCACTACAGCCAAGGAGAAGGACGAAATTGCTGCAGCTAGGGTTTCCACGAAGGTTTGACCAGCGTTGACTTTGGTCAATGCATGGTCCAAAGAGGCTGAAATTTATTGGAGACTCTGATTTTGGGAGGCCGTACACATTGGCACAAGAACCGAGGTCAAAAGGTTGACCGAAGTTGGAGCTGCGTGGTAGATGAGCAGAAAACTCGAGCCATGGTTCCGATACATGATGATATGAATCGTATATTATGTATTGTGTCGTTGGCATTTGGTTAGGGTAGAATCTCCCTGATTGGTCACCTCTTAGTTGACAAGAATAGGATGGATCTGTCCGTCACATCCTCCTAGGTTGTTGAACTATTCATGGATTCTGAGTCCGTGCCATCTTCTCAGGAGAGGCGGACTATGGTTGATCGCATACAAGCTAGTGCTGTGCGAAATCTCAGTATGTAGTGACAACGACCTATTGGGTGGTTTTCATTGCATATCTGACATGAATATTGGACATCCATGCTGGCACGATATATTATATGGACTATATACCATCATTGGAACATTTCCAAGGTTGGGCAATCAATGATGAAATGATCAAGTTCATCGCAAAGTACACACCTTTTTATTAGGGGAGGGGGTCTAGTGGGTAGCCTTTCAGGTGATCGTCATTCTTCCTGTAGATACATGATGATACAAGGTTCATCCCTGGATGCCTAGGTGGAGGGATCCTCTTGATAGGATCACTCCATGGCATGTAAGGAATCCTTATATCGTGGGATTTCTAGGCAATGATGGGTATAGTGCCAGTAGTTTCTGCAGATAGCGCATGCGTGATTGGTACACAATTCTTTGCCTTTACCTTTGGTGGCAGGTTTCTTTTTACGGGAACGCGGCATCGTGACGTCTGTCTCAAAGCCAAGGAGTGGTTTTAATTCATCCATCTCTAGGCAGATATGGGTAGCATGACATATTAGTCGCATATGGTGCAAACAGGTGATTCCTGTTGTATAGTGGGAGTCTCCATCTTCTTTCCTCTTCTCTTTTTTTTCTTAGTCATAATCACTGGTTTTGCAATGGAAATTTTCTTTGCAGGGGTAGTTTCGACCATTTCTTGGATGGGTGGGGCCTCCTCGGGACTGAGGGGCTTCAACTCTGTGGTAGTGATGTGAGTGGCTCTTGTTCCCGTAGGAGGAATGAGGTACCAAACTGGTATTTCTAATGATATGTTTGGTAACACCAGTGTTTCCAAAACCTACTGGGAGACGAAACCAGCTGGGGGGTAGAGGAAAGGGGTTTGGGAAGTGTCATAGGCTAGAGAGGCTTTAGTGGCAGATGACTCGATGCCATTAGTACTCGTGTCTATGTCCTGACTACCTTCGGCGCTTGATGTGGACATCATGCACAATAGAGCCCCTGCAACATCAGGTGATGACTCAGGGATAGTGGGAGGATCTCTTAGGAATGATCCTAGAACAGAAGATGGATTCAATTGGCTGGGGCCATATTATTGGTACCATGAAATCACATTCTAGTATATATCTACGTAGGGTAGAATTACATCAGTGTTTGTTAGGGGCCGCTTTTCACTACGCGTAAATTGGTCTACAGTAATGATGTGATCCTCATGGGGGAACATCATAATGTAGAAGACGGAGGAGGCTATGGATTTCATGGCGTACATATAACTCCGCTCAAGGAGTATATTATAATCCAAGTGAGCATCCAAGACTCCAATGTATATGTGGACCGTCTTTCTGGCTAAGCAGACCAAGACATTTTGGTAGAGGTCGATGGGTGTCAACGGACAACCGTCATATTCTCTAAGCGTGATGACAGAGGGTTTTAGTTTGGGAGAACCTAACTTCTGCCAAATGTTTTTTGACATGATCCACATGGATGCACCCTCGTTAATGACACATCGGTGAATTGTGATATTATGGAATTACACTGGTATCTGGAAGGAAACCATGGAAGGAAGCCTGGGGGTGGATTTGTCTATGTCAAAAGCCATTAGGCGTGTATCGACAGGGTCGATAGTGCCTAATGTAGAAATTAAGGCTTTCTATTGTTTTGGGCATGACTGAAATACTTCCAAAGCTAACATGGTAGTGGGAGATTGTGCTAAATCATCCACGATACTATAATTATGGGCCGCTTTGGAGTATTTTCCTGCTTGCCTATTGGGTCCCTGGGCCATATTTGGTAATGGTTCAATAGGAATATTTGAAATGGTCAAAGGTGATTCGGTGCAATGGTTCTTGCCCCTGATGCATTGGTGTCTGGTGGGGTGTCGTAATTGTGATTCCCTATTTGGAAGAACAACTCTTCGCCAGTCATGAAGATTTCATGGACACTTTTCCCTTAGTTGTCTGGATTTTGCTGCTGAGTGCTTACTATCCCTTGATGGGGGAACGGTTCCTGCATCACAGCTGGTTGCTGGGAAGATCCTCCTTATCCTCGGTTACTCTGTAGCTTCTTCAACTTAGGGAGATCGGGATAGTGGTGAGTATAATGGTTGTACTCACCACATATCGGACAACAATGGTTTATTCGAAGAGGTGGCCTTTTGCTTTGTTGTTGGGCATTGCTTGGCTCCTGCCTATGATTTCGGTTGGAGTTGCCTCTGGCCTGGAATCATGTCGGGCGTTGATGGTTGTTACCCCCCTATCTAGGATTCCATTTTGGCTTGTTTTTCTATTTTTTCTTCACCACATTAGGAGGGTAGTTCTCCTGGTTATATTGGCGAGGTTGGTTTTGGGAAGGTTGCACAAAGTTTAGCTGTGCATTGGTATACATAGGCAAGTCTTGTGTTGGGGACTGGGCATAACGCGGTCCCTAGTTTGCACCTGGATATTGGAGGGCATATCTTCCATCAGTGTTTATGTCTGCATACTGGGACCCCTCAGCCGGAGGATAGGATCCTCCATGGTGATATGCTTGAGCCCTATTGGTCAAATTTTGCTGAGGCATATGATGACTTTGAAAACCTGGTTGAGGTACGTTCTGGGTAAAACTGTACATGTAATTATGGTTTTGACTACTGTTGCCTAGGTATCCTTGGGTCAATGACCCAATCAGTCCGTTCTCAGAGTTCGACGTCCCTGGAAATTCTCGATAAGTTTGTAGGCGGGGGGCGTTGGGCAGGATATTGTAAATCTATCTTGATTGCGTATAATCATCTCAAGCTATTGGGCTTTGCTGATGGTGTCCTCTTCAGATGTGGGCCTTTGTTGTGCCACATCCTTTGAAATCTCTTCCATGAGAGTTTTCAGGAACAAATATTAAAGAACCTGGTCGTTGAGTTTTGATTTACATAAACTACGACGCGTCCTCCATTCATGGAGATGGTCTGAGATATGGATGGCGGGGGTTTGTCTAAAATGTGTCAGTAATTCCATTCCAGAATCATGGTGAATGGGTAATTGAAAAATATGTTAGGAATGTGGTGGTGAGGGCACTGATGGTTCCATGTGAAGCAGAGGGTTGCTACACGTACCATTTCATGGCTACTCATGTCAGAGTGTGTTGAAATAGCCTCAATCAAATAGTTTCGTAAATGATATTGTTCGATGAGCACCACATGTGGAAGGTCATGACATGATTAACTAGATCTTCTGCTTTATTTCCTTTGAACTTTGGAATACCTGAAGGGAGATTCATCGGCATGGGAGGCCATGTAGTGTTGTGTGTGATGGGGTCATTCTTTAGCTTGGTTAAATCAGGTAGATTTAATGAAGCTAATAAAGGTGACTAGGAGGTTGACACCATTGCAATGTGCGAAAACACAAAGTTTTGGTTAGGAAGAGGGTTGGTCATTCATGTACCCTGCTGTGTATTCGAATGACTTCCAAAATGGGTCGCACTCCTCTGCCCCCTAGGGGTTGTGGGAGGAGTGGTGTGTGGTGTTGTGTTGGGAGATTGACCAGCGTTCCCAACTAAGGATGCCCCAATAAAGGATGAAACAATAATGGTTGTAGTGTTCCTCCTTTGACGCCTAAATGACAAAATACATGGAACCTCTACCAGTAATGGGGGGAGGTCCAAAAGATGCTTAGATCGAAGAGTTCCTGTTGGGTCCATTTTGGTGTTGACGAGACCTATTTTTGGAAAAAATTGAGACAATAGAGCCTATGATCAAAGAAAAATTCTTGTCACATACATAAAAGAAAGCGAAAATAAAATTAATTTTCACTTTAAATTAATTCTATGTGATCAGGCAATCAAAAATGTGGTTTTTGTTTGTTTTCATATGATACTCAAAATCCTAGAAGACCTATTCGTCCTCACACACTCAAATGTAACTGTGCCTTGAGAATATATCTTGCGAGTGCTAGCACAACGTCCCGTAAGAGCTGGCGATAGGTCCAGTCAGCCAAAGAAAATCCACCAAGGTAAGGGTAGAGGGTCTAGTGCTTTCCTGCACTGTCACCTATAGGGAAAGGATGCCCTAGATTTGGCCACTAAGTACCACCATCCCACGTGAGCGTTCGATTCTTGGGCTTCTTGGTAATTAAACTAACAATACCGAGTATCAGCCAAGTTAGGTAGCCCTGACTGGTACCTTCTCGCACTCCGCCTAAGCCTAACCCCCTCTGAAACGAGTCTTTGTCGTGCTCAGGTTTTCTTTTTCGTGGGCTTATAGGTGGATTTAAATATCCCCGAATAGTCAAATTCTATGTTTAAAGATGAAGAATTATCAAGGAGGCTTATTGGATGCCTACCCCCTTGATCCTAACTTAAACTATAAATTATTTTGTGGCCCCTATAGGGAGAATTTAATGAGTTTGGTTAAGTTAGTTCTAGGTGTCTTTGCTTTGCATAGTGGGTGAATGTGTGTGAGAAAAAAGTGGAAAAACACATATTTTGAACGCGTGGATATGGGATGATCCTTTTCTAAATCCCCTATTAAACTATGTTGTATTTTTCCTTGCTTAAAAGAAAAACATGTGCGGATATGAGCAGCTCTCTATTTTTCCTAGTTAATCTATGTGATCAACTAAAAGGAGATGGCGAATTTTGAATAGAGAGTGTTCATATGCTTGCCTAGGATCACCAGAGGGTGCAAAGGCAACAGAGATTACTTTCTCTTCTATCGACAATTCAATCCTAGCCCCGAACTCCTAGTGCAAAAATTGAACTAAACTAATAACTTTTACACTAGAAAAAAGAAACTAATTAAGCATGCGTGGACTTGGGCCACTTACTTTGGCTAATTATCTAGGTGTGTTGGTAGCTAAATTTTCAAAACATAAAATTATTTCGGAATGAAAGTTATTTTCCCCCCCTACTTAAACTATGTGTGAACTTTGCAAAAATCAACTTGAAATAAAACTGACACTAATCCTACAAAAAGAAGCTAAGAGTGAGCTTTTGCAAGATTCGGGGTACCTCAACGAGTGCTGGCAGATGTATTATGGGCTGCCAAGAACTTTACAAGCAGGAAAAGATAGAAATGTGGGAGAAATTTCTCTTTCTATCTTTTGCACGCAAAAGGCTGAAACATGAGCGATGTCTGTGCATGGGTCAGCTCTGAGCGTGTGCCTTGGGCACGTTTCTGGGAGGGAAAAGCACTGAAATTCTTGTAAAAGTAATTTTTGGAGTTGTTCTGCTTCAGTCTGTCACTTGGGATGAACTAGGGACTGCAAGAGAAAAAATGGGTAAATTCAACTCCACTCCATAGCACAGACGGGGGTCTCTACAAAAGAAAAAGCACAACCATATAAACTTGGTAATAAATGTTAGTGGACTCACCAATCCTGTTTTAGTGTGTTTGGTGCACATATGTACAGAATCACACGAAATTAAGGGGTGTGATTTACCCACTTAAGGTATTGGTTACAGGCAGAAAAAAGAAGTGGAGTCAAGCAAGTTAGTGGAACAAGCTAGAATCATAAACATACTAGATAGAGAAATAGCATGCATATATAAAATAAAACTAAAACAAATAAAAAAAAGCTCTGAATAGAGTCTAAAAACTGCAATAATCTGAACGGTGGCTCTTCGGCCCCTCTTATTGAGTGCTGGTAGGAAATGAGGATGAAAATTTAACGTTCTTTCCAAAGGGCCCCTAGAACATGGGTTCTAAGTCCTGATGAAAGGATTTTTCTACTTCCAAGCTTGCTTCGGTTCAAAGTCTCCCTCTCTCTACTATGGTGGATTGAACTTATTGGATGGGAAAAAATCGAGTCCCCTCTATCTTCAGCTCCGGATCACACACTGCTAGTATTTCTTGGGCAATTTTGGCCAACATAACAATGTGTTATCAAATTCTTCATCTCGTGGTGGCCTTATATAGGAGAATTCAGATCCTCCTTCCCTCTCTTAGTACATTGTGGATGGTGACCCAAGAGAGGGGGATGATTCCTTTGTGTGACATCAATATTCCATTGTGTGCTCACTTGATGTATAAGGAGGCTTTGGTGGTTGTCCTTAGTTGGCTTCAAGTGAGGAATCACTGTCCTCGAGTATGCTTTTTGTGGTCCCGGAAAGTGACTTTTGCCTCTCCTAGGATTGTGCACATTTTGGGTCATAAGGCGTGTAAAGGTGATCTTCATGAAGGATTATGCGCGCAAAAGCATTTATGACTTGCTCAAATTTGATTTTTCCTCGGACCTTAGATATTTTTAAATACTCTCCAGATTCTCTAATGTCTTTCAGCTTGGTAAATCCTTTTTATTGACATTAATTAATGTCGTCTTCTGCTTGTACGATTTTCCAGTGTTAACACAAACTTTTGTGCATTATGTCATCCATTTAAAGAAAGTACATTTGCTACTACATTTATGGAAATAATTCAAAAGCTACATGGCAACCCAAAGATTATTGTCAGTGACAAAGATGCCATTTTTACTGGAAATTTTTGGATAGAATTATTTTCTTGTTTGGGTACTGTTGAATCCTAGAAAATCTCTGCTTCAAACATTGGGGAAAACCACCCGGTCAGGACCTTAGGATAGCTCCTTTTCTGTTTGGTATGGTGGCTCCGACTGGGTTTAAAGGACCAGTTTCCTTATAAATAATGGGTTGGTGATGGTTTGATTTGGATGAGTGAAAGTGGGACTAAATTGACTGAAATAAAACTATCTAAATTAAACTAAATACTGGTAAAGAAATTCTAACACTAACCCGGGCAATTATATGTGAATACAACTTAAGATTATTCCAATTTAACAATAACCATAAAAATGTATTATCATCTAAATCGAAATGTGCGGCAACAAATAAAGATAACTCTGTTTAAGAAATTAAACAGAGTTGTATTAACATATTGCATTCATCATAACATATCATCTACATATACTTATGAAAGATAACGTTTCAATTATACTCAGAAATGATATATAAAAAGAAACGTTATGAAAACAAATATCTGTAAATGATAGCAAATCTTAAAGCGAATATCATAAAACAAAAGAAATCAACAGTGAACAGATAGAAATACCTTATTCATCTTGAAAGCTTTCAAATGAAATCTGATACTCTAATCCAGTAATTCTGATGCAAAATCAAATTCCAAGGTACAGAAATGCAACACTTCAAAGATAATTCTGCATAAAATCACCATATGTGATCCTTTAAAAAAAATATATAAGTCAATGGAGTATAGAAATGTAATCTCCAAGTCAAAAATATGAAGATCCGGACCCTTCTCTAAATGCATGAGAAGGGTTTAAATACTACTTAGCTAAATCTAAAAATAGTCTATTACAAAAATTAAGGATTCAGTTTAATGACCGTCCTTTTCCTAGGCTAAAATACAGTAAAATTAAAACTAAATCTAAAAACAAAGTCTATTAACTAACTATCTATGAACTTGATCTTTAAACTTGCAGGCATCTAGCATAGTTTTGAGAAGATGTGGTTGACCGACTTCAGAATTCAACTATCTTGAAAAGACAGAGTCGGCAAGTGTAGGCGCAATCTTCTCTGTAGAATTGATAGTACAATTAAGAGCACTATGCTGACTGTGTGGCTTCACTAAGTATGTCCAGTAAGAGTCCCAATTTAATCTTGTCAGCCCTTGGATTGATTTTTCTCTTTCTTCTGCTTTTTGCCTCCATTCTGTTTGTAGTTGATGTGCCTGTGGGAGATATCTCGGAACAGTTTCCGAAATCAAATTAGCTTTGTGTAAATTATCATTTACACAATCAGTAAGAGTGTTTGTCGCTGTAGCCGCCTCCTCTGCTGCATTCTCTGCTCTTCTGATTTGTGCATTCTCCTCTATTGGAGCTTTTTGCTCTACTATTAATTTTTCAATTTCATCTCGATTTCGCTTCGCCATTTTCTCCTTTTCCTTTTTCTAATATCATACTTCAGCCAAGGTAGTTTATTCTTTATAGATTCGACCTTTCGCAGTATTTTTTCTCTTTGCCGAACACGCTCCACATATTTTTCTTGCTCAGCATTAAGTGCCTTGAATTTAGTCAATGTTTCCTCATTTTGCTTTACAGTTATTTCAAGTCTCTTCAACTCCCGACTTTTCTCAATAAGAGCTTTATGTTTCCGTGAGAGCTCCTGATCTCCAATAGCTTTTAAGTAACTTCTAAAAGCTCTATAGGGGATAATTTGGCAAACTCACATACCCTATCTTGTGGTAGAAACTGTGTCAAATTGCCCACTTGGATATTGAACTTGTGAACAGCGTCTAAAACATCCTTTTTGGTACTGTCCACCCGTGTTTTTTTTTCTTCAATGGTTCATCTCTTTTGGTCCACTCCTGTGTGCATTCTGACAAATTCGCATGTTCTCTGGCAAAATCTTCCATGAATTGCTTATTATAAGTCGCCTGAGGTTCCGACAACTTATACATCAGCCTCAAATCTTCCGTGGTGAATGACCCGGTTAGCTCTTGAGATGGAGTTCTAAATTGCCTGTCTGAAATATCGGTGTTGTCCAGCGCCCATTTCACCATGTCCGTATACGGGAGAATCTTCGGCCTTGCCGCTATCCTATGCAGAAATGAGCAAGCCAGTTCTTTAAGAGTTGCCTTGGACGCATTACTGGAACCTGCTGTAGCTGCAACTTTAATCACCACTGGATTTTCTTCTTCCAGCAAATTATACACTCATTCCCATGTGGTTATACCGGCATCCTTATTGCAAGCGGTGTCTGCATACAGTGAAGCCATTTCTCTGTTTTCAGAATTTGAGCTCTTCTCTTTCTTACCCATAGTGTTCTGTGAAAGCTTTGTATAGATGTTTGCTCCTTCGTGCCTACATTTTACGAGTTAAATGAGAGTAATGGCATGAGAAAGGTGATGATATTGTTTTAAATGCAAAGGCGGATGAAATATATTATTTTATCGTGAAACGACTTTCAATCAAAACAAAATCTCATTTACCATTAATTGACAGTCCATTCATTTAATCCAATCATTAAAGCGCATAACAGATATTGATATATGGAAATATTTTCTTTGAACAACGCGCTTTTATGAATCTGCGACATTGCGATCTGCGATTTTCTGCGCAATATCGCAATATCGCAAAATGAAACCATCGCAATTTTGTAAATAGCGCAAAAGCACAAATTGCAAAATAGCGCAAAAGCGCACATCGCAAATATCGCAAAAGCGCAAAATTGTAAATAGCGCAAAAGGTATTCGTTTAACATTTATCTTTTTTGCGCTATGTGATCTGCGACCAATATATTATTGTATAGGCTTTTTGGGATCGCATTATCGCAAAATCGCAAAATCGCATTTTCAGTTTTACAAAAGATATATCCATTTTCCGATGGATGCGCTATTTTGTTTAAATAAAATTTTTATTGTAATCTATCATAAACTTAAGTGTTTCTTAAGGTTCTTTCTAAGGGATTTCTCTAAGTTTATGATAGAAATTTTTATTTGAAAAGGAAAACAAATCCCAATTGATTTTTTGGATTTTTTAACTAAGGGTCCCCATTTATTTAGTATTATCACTAATATTAAATAAAAAGGGGGGTTGTTGTTGGTCACAACAATTGGCGATTCACTGAAAGAAACAGTTATCTCTGAAAATAAAATAAAATGAGCACTATATTTCTAGTAAATAAAGTTTTTTAAAGATAATGAAAAGTATCTTAGGATATTTTAAATAAAATCTAACTATGAAAAAGAAATCAAAATCATTCACAATTTCTTTCTAATTCCTTAAGAATAAAAACATTTTTGGGTTATCTCAAGCTTTGATTGGTGTTAATAATGAAGTAAGTGGATTTATCCAAGTTTTGGTTTTATAATATACTCTATTGCCATAGGTATTTCCTCTGCTGCCAGCAAACGTTCATAGTCTCGACAGGGTTACCTTTAAACCATTAACCATTCATTGTCCCATCCAACTAAAATTATGACTTTTTAAAAGATAAATTCATAAGACCTATTATCTCATGTTTTTGTCTTTTACTTATTCTTATTTTAAGAGCCATTGTTCTGGTTTGGTAGCCAGTTAATAACAATGCCATTCACTAGCTATAATTAAACTGAACAAGCTGGCTCGTGATGAGACCCCTTGTCTTATATTTATAAGCCATTACCCTGTTTTGGTATGCAGTATTGGTAATGTCAGTTTTATTACTCCTTATGAACATGGTAAGTCGGCTCATAATGAGACCTCTTATCTCTTAAATTTTCATATAATTTCTTAGAATTACATTCTAAAAAATCACAATTTAAATGGATGGGGTGAAATAGTTTTATCCTTAAGAATCAATGGATGACAATTTTCAAAGTTTTTTTTTTGAGTACCAAGACTTTGAAAAATATTTATTTTTATAGATAACCTTTCTTTGCTCAATAAACTTATAATGATTCACATTCTCCTCAAGTTTTCAAAAGATCATGCAAATGATTGGTATAATCTTTCAAAGTTTAACATCTTATTTTAAACTATCCAAAAACTGTGATCATCTCTTTTAAAAATTCTTATTTACACAAAATAAATATTTATAATATTTTTCCTACGAAATTTTCCTAAAATAGTATACAGTCAATTATAGACTTATTAACAACCTTTATTTGCAAAAAGAATCAAAAACTTTGTAGAAAGGAATATGTACAGTTTAAGAAGGGGTTACCTCCTTATGAAAAGAATTTCTTCAAGATAAGCCCATTTACAGGAAGAGATTCTCTCTTACTTGTTAGATCTTGGAGTATGAATGTATTTGAGCCTATCTTTTCAACAATCTGAAATGGTCCAAGCCACATTTTCTGAAACTTGGTATGTTTACCTTTTTCTTCATGTGCTTTATCCCATTTCAGAACAAGATCACCAATTGACAAAATTTTTGAGCCGGTAGAACTTGCATCAAAAGAAGATTTTACAAGCTATTGATATTTTTCATGAATAATTTTTGCTTTATCTCTATCTTCTTCTAGTTTAAGGATTTGATCATATCTCAATTGAATGGATGAAGAAGGATTTTCTTCAATAAATTGCACTAGGGCTAATGATGGAAGAGTTAAATTTGATGGTATCACAACTTCTTTTCCATAAACTAAATTGAACGGTGAAGTTTCTATTGAAGCTTTTTCAGTGATACGATCAGCCCATAATGCAAAGATTAAATACTTGTGCCAATTCTTTTGATTTTGATCAATGGTCCTTTTAATGATTTTGATAAGATTTTTGTTAGTGGATTCAGCCAAACCATTACCTTGTGGATAATAATTTGCTAAATATTTCAATTTAAAACCTCTTTTGACTGCAAATTCTATTAAAATATTTCCAGAGAAGTAAGATGCATTATCAAAGACTAGAGCGTTAGGTACACCAAACCTGGTTATGATGAATTGATCTATGAAATCAATAATTGCATCAGAATTGGCTACCTTCAAAGGGATTGCTTCTACCCATTTTGTAAAGTAATCAATTGCAGTAAGGATGTACTTGTGCTGTTTGGAAGAATGAGGTACTATCTCACCAATAATGTCAATCCCCCATTGTTTGAATGGTTGCTCAATACTCACTGGTTGCAAAGGAAAAGCTGGTTTCCTTTGTCTTCCACTTGCAGTTTGAAAAATTCTGCACTTCCTTACATAATCATGCGTATCTTTAAAAAGGGTAGGCCAGTAATAACCAGAACGAATTATTTTGTGAGCTGTGGTATCACCTCCAAAATGACCTCCTGATGGTCCATCATTCAATTCCTACAAAACCTTTTCAGCTTTAGTCTTTTCAAGACATCTTAATAAGATTGAATCATAATTTTTCCTGAATAACACATTATTAATGATCTCATATTTAATAGCCTTTAACTTTAAAGCACGTTTACTCTTATAGCTAAGATTAGAAGGAGCATACCCATTTTTCAAGTAATAGATGAGATCAGCATACTGAGATTCAGAGTCTGTAACACTTATATGACTTATTTGAATATCTTGATTTGAATCTTGATTTTCTGGTATGTTATGAGCTCCTGCCAATAATCTGGAAAAACCTTGTCCTCTAACAATCTTAGCTGGTTTAATATCAATATCATATTCTTTCAAGGCTGTTACCTAGTTAGCTCTCTTTTCTCCTACTTCTTTTTGAATTAATAATTGTCTCACTGCAGAGAATGGGACAATGATTTTTGTATGTGTTTTCAAGAGAAAAGGTCTGAAATGTTTGATTGATTTAAACACAGCAAAGGCTTGTTTTTCAACATCGGAATAATTAAGCCCAGCTCCTTACAGATTTGAGCTAAAGAAAGAAATTGGTGCCTCAATTTTCTGATCATTGAGCTGTGTTAAAACATTTGCATAAGATGTTTCGGTGGCCAAAGTATACAAAGTAAAATCTTTAGAAAAATCCGGGGTATTCAATGCTGGTGCATTAATGATCGCTTGTTTGATTGCCTCAAAGGCCTCTTTCTCTTTATGCCCCCATTTGAATACTGAATTCTTCTTGATCATATTTTGCATAGGTAAAACAATTAAAGAAAAATCAGGAATGAATCTTTTTACAAAATTGATCTGTCCAAGAAATGATTGCATGGATTTTTTGTTGTGAGGTAAAGAAATATCAGAAATTTCTTTCACTCTATCTGGATCAATGTATATACCATCTTTTGACACAACAAATCCTAAGAGTTTTCCTTCATCCAAAGCAAAGAAAGATTTCTTTGGATTTAAGGAAATACCAAACCTTCTACATCTTTCAAATATTTGCTTTAGATCATGTAGATGATTGGCTCTTTTTTTTGAAAATACTGTTATGTCATCAAGATAAACAACAACTGATTTATTGATCAGACCTTTAAATGCTATGTCCATGGCTCTTTGAAAAGTTGCTCCTGCATTTATTAGACCAAAAGGCATTTTCTGATAAGCATAAGTTCCCCATTTTGTTCTGAAAGTTGTTTTCAATTTGTCATCTGGATGAACTAAAACTTGATTATAGCCCGAAAATCCATCGAGAAAAGACATAAGTTCAGAACCAGCTACCTTTTGAAGTATCTGTTCCATGGTTGGCAATGGGAAATTGTCTTTCAAACATGCCTTGTTTAAATTTCTGAAATCAATACAGATTCTTATATCACCATTCTTCTTCCTTACAGGTACCATATTGGAAACCCAATTGGAGTGCCTGACAGGAAAAATGATTTTGGCTTTTAAAATTTTATTAAGTTCTGATTTGATTTGTCCTTCGAGATTTGGATGAACCTTCCTTAGATTTTGTTGAACAGGTTTAATATCATGAAGCATTGGAATTGTGTGTTGAATAACCGAAGTATCATACGTTTTTAAATCATCATAATTCCAAACAAAAACGTTTTTATATTTGTTCAAGAGTTTAATGAAAGCATTACTTTCCTCTGGTGTTAAATTGAGTCCTAAATTAACATTTTGAGGTTTAGAATCAGAACCAAGATTTACTAATTCAAACTTCAAAGTGGATCTTTGAAGTTTAGTATTAGTGACTTTCTTGAATCTGTCTTTAATATCATATAAGTCCTCTAATTTAACAACAGATTTTGGAATGGGATTTTCATTACCTTTTGAAGCAATTTGTAAATCATGATCATTTTCATCAATAATTTGTTCATCATATGATTTCTCTGAAGTCATGAAATTTAAAATATCTTGATCATGATAGAAAACTCTCCAATTTGTGACATTATCTGGGACAGATGGGCGAAAAATCAATTCTACAGAAAACCTATCAGGACTGCAGCCTTCAGCAGGAAGGAGTTTAGATGAAACATTAGCTAACAAGTCAGCTGATGTATTTTGATTCCTAGGAATAGGAGAAATATTGAATGCTAAAAAATGAGTGGTAAGATCTTGTACTAGGGTTTGATAGTGTTTAAGATGTCCTGAAAGGCAATTAATAGTATTCCTAACTTGTTTTATGACAATTTCGGAATCACCAAAGACTTTAAAGTATTTAACATCTAACCCTATAGCTTTATAAAGTCCTTGAACCAAGGCTTCATATTCTGCGGTATTGTTCGTGCACTCAAATTATAACCTACATGACAGCATGGTTTTTTCTCCATACGGATCAATTAAGATGCATCCTGCTCCAGCTCCATCACTAGACTTTGATCCATCAAAATATAACGACCAAAATAATGATTTATCTATTGGCTTATCTACAATTACATCAGAAATATTTACAATTTTGGAAGGATCAGATTGTGAAAAATTTTCTATTTGAGAAACATAAGTATTTACAGAAAAAGGTGATTGAGGTGCTTTGAAGTTTCCAAGAAATGATTCAGCAGAATAACCTCCAAGAATATTGTTGTTGAATGCCACAGGCTCATTAGGTTGTTCAAATTCAGTGACAGTGTGCATCATATGTTTTTCTCGTTCAACTTTGATTTGATTTGGTTTCCCTTTGTAGGGAAGCCACATATGTGAATAATCAGTTGAGATATAACCATTAAGTTTCGCAGACCAGTCCCTACTTAAAATTAATCCATAGAATTCAGGAATATCTGCAATCAAAATATCAATTCTTTGGACAATCCTAGGATCGGAAGCTAATCTGATAGTAACTGAATTTATTTCTCCTACAACTTGAACTTTAGAGCGATCCAATTGAACAATATGAACTGCCGATTTCTGTGGTTCGATATTCAATTTGGCACAAACAGAAGTAGGCATTATATTAGAGGAAGCTCCATAATCAATTAAACAATTATGCAGATTCTTATTGTACATTTCATAAGTCAAAAGAAAAGGAGGAGTCTGAGAATTTGAATTTTCTCCAATGAGCACGGTATCAGTAGCATCTACCTTATCTGGTGGCTTACCAGCTCCTCTAGCTGCTTTTGCAACTACACCACTTGGTAAAGGAGCAATTGGTGTAGCGTTTAATTCTTTCAATAGCAACTTCTGCTGGTGTTTTAGTTTGCTGAGTTCATGTAAGGAAATGTTGGCTTTAATATTTTTCATGTCTTCAACAATGTTATACTCCATAGGATCTGACACCACTAAAGTATTTGTTGTTGATGTAGGAGGATTAGAAGAAGAAGGCTGATTTTGAGTAGGTAATGGGGAAGCTTTCTTTGCAGGGGATTTGTCTTTGGTATTTGGAGTTGTAATTTTCTTTTTAGGAGCTGTTTGTACAGGCTCCGATGTAGATTTACTCCTAGTACTTACAGGCATAGCTTCTTGTTCTACCTCACTATCAGAATTAGGGAGAATAAAATCCCACATTCCATGCAATTCAGCTATTTCTTCATTCTCATGTTCCTCACCTGATACTAAAGATGTATCTTCTTCTTCTTCCTCTTCTTCTGATTCTGCATTAGATATTGCATTAGGAGGTTTAGATTCAACTTGATTTCTTCTGAAATTTCGGAATGGTTTTTTGGTAGAAGTTTCAGCAACTTGTTTTTTAATTTCAACCATTTCATTTGACATGGTTTTAAGAACTTTCTATAAACCTTCCATGTCGTATGGGTCTTTGGCCTTTTTCTTTGAATCATCTTTGAAGCTGACTTTCTTTGATTTCCTTTCCTCAATAGCATTTTTCTTTTCTAGAGAAATAATTCGTTTTTCTACTGCAATAGCCTCTTTCATATTTTCGGCTAATGTAGATTTTGCAGCTCTATCTACAAAAATTGCTATGTTTGAGGGTAAGGCAGTTATGTACCATTCACTTCTGACTTGTTCACTAGGCCTTGAATCTATGTGAATTTTGTTCAAGAGTTTGTTGAATCTGGCGTTGAAATCTTTAATGGGTTCCGTGGGTTCTGCTTTCAAATTTGAGAGATCGTTGATTAAAGTAGCTATTGATCTGTCATCTCCAAATTTGGTTAAAAAATTATCTACAAAAATGGCCCAACTTGTTATGGATCCTGATGGTAATGAAAAGTACCATGATCCTGCTGCTCCTTGAAGAGTATAAGGGAATAGTCTGACTACAACATCTTCATGTACGACTCCATTCAAATTTACAGCCAGCATAAAGTTATTGATATGTTCATCAGCTTGAATGTTAAGATCTGGACTAAACTTTGGAAGCCATTTTCGAGGATTGTCAAGTAAATCATGTAAAGGTGCAGCCATGTTGACAGCCCCTGGAGTAGCCCATGGTCTAGCCATTATTGGAACAACTATTGGAGGAGTAGTAGAAGTTGGTGGTGTCTGAATAGAGGTTGTTGGAATAGATGATGTTGAGATAGATGATGATTGAGGAGATGAAGTGGAAACAACTGTACTTTGTTGAGTTGGGATTTCATAAATAGGTAATTGAATATTAGATGAAGAACCTATATCACTTACTGATTCCGATTGGGTTTTTCTTGTCTTGACTCTACTAGGTAAAGGGAATTATTTCGGAGAAATACCAAGTTTTTCACTTTGAAGCCTAGTAAGAGGTTTTGAAGAAACAAATTTTGAAGTTACACTACCTTCAGATATTTCAGACTCATCTAGAGATAATGAGAATCCTTTCAACTTATGGATTAAATCTTGAACTTCAGGAGACTCGGGATTTTGATTGTCTAATTGTTTTGAGATTTTGGTAGTGGGTGTCTGAATATTCTTCTCAATTCCTTCTATAGGATTTTGTATTTCAGAAGAAATTGAAGAAGTTGATGAGGGTGTTTTGCTCTCATAATGGCTTGTAGGTAAATATTTACTTGCCATTCATAGCTCAGGCCCTCCTTCTAGTGCCAAAAATGTTGAAGCCTAGAAAATATCTACTTCAAACAGGGGAAAACCACCTGGTCGAGACCTTAGGACAGCTCCTTTTCCGTTTGGTATGGTGGCTCCGACTGGATTTAAAGGACCAGTTTCCTTATAACTAATGGTTTGGTAATGGGTTGATTTGGATGAGTGAAAGTGGGACTAAATTGACTGAAATAAAACTATCTAATTTAAACTAAATACTGATAAAGAAATTCTAACACTAACCCGGGCAATCATATGTGAATACAACTTCAGATTATTCCGTTTGAACAATAACCATAAAAATGTATTATCATTTAAATCGAAATGTGCAGAAACAAATAAAGATAACTCTGTTTAAGAAATTAAACAGAGTTGTATTAACATATTGCATTCATCATAATATATCATCTACATATACTTATGAAAGATAACATTTCCATTATACTCAGAAATGATATATATAAAGAAACGTTATGAAAACAAATATCTGTAAATGATAGCAAATTTTAAAGCGAATATCATAAAACAAAAGAAATCAACAGTGAACAGATAGAAATACCTTATTCATCTTGAAAGCTTTCAAATGAAATCTGATACTCTAATCCAGTAATTCTGATGCAAAATCAAATTCCAAGGTACAGAAATGCAACACTTCAAAGATAATTCCACATAAAATCACCAGATGTGATCCTTTTAAAAAAATATATAAATCAATGGAGTATAGAAATGTAATCTCCAAGTCAAAAATATTAAGATCCAGGACCCTTCTCTAAATGCATGAGAAGGGTTTAAATGCTACTTAGCTAAATCTAAAAATAGTCTATTACAAAAATTAAGGATTCGGTTTAATGACCGTCCTTTTCCTAGGCTAAAATAAAGTAAAATTAAAACTAAATCTAAAAACAAAGTCTATTAACTAACTATCTATGAACTTGATCTTTAAACTTGTAGGCATCTAGCATAGTTTTGAGAAGATGTGGTTGACCGACTTCATAATTCAACTATCTTGAAAAGACAGAGTCGGCAAGTGTAGGCGCAATCTTCTCTGTAGAATTGATGATACAATTAAGCGCACTGTGCTGACTGTGTGGCTTCACTAAGTATGTCCAGTAATAGTCCCAATTTAATCTTGTCAGCCCTTGGATTGATTTTTTTCTTTCTTCTACTTTTTGCCTCCATTCTCTTTGTAGTTGATGTGCCTATGGGAGATATTTCGGAACAGTTTCTGAAATCAAATTAGCTTTGTGTAAATTATCATTTACATAATCAGTAAGAGTGTTTTCCGCTGTAGCCGCCTCCTCTGCTGCATTCTCTACTCTTCTGATTTGTGCATTCTCCTGTATTGGAGCTTTTTGCTCTGCTATTAATTTTTCAATTTCATCTCGATTTTGCTTCGCCATTTTCTCCTTTTCCTTTTTCTGATATCATACTTCAGCCAAGGTAGTTTCTTCTTTATAGATTCGACCTTTCACAATAGTTTTTCTCTTTTCCGAACACGCTCCACATCTTTTTCTTGCTCAGCATTAAGTGCCTTGAATTTAGTCGATGTTTCCTCATTTTGCTTTACAGTTATTTCAAGTCTCTTCAACTCCCGACTTTTATCAATAAGAGCTTTATGTTTCCTTGAGAGCTCCTGATCTCCAACAGCTTTTAAGTAACTTCTAAAAGCTCTATAGGGGATAATTTGGCAAACTCACATACCCTATCTTGTGGTAGAAACTGTGTCAAATTGCCCACTTGGATATTGAACTTGTGAACAGCGTCTAAAACATCCTTTTTGGTATTGTCCACCCGTGTTTGTTTTTCTTCAATGGTTCATCTCTTTTCGTCCACTCCTATGTGCATTCTGACAAATTCGCATGTTCTCTGGCAAAATCTTCCATGAATTGCTTATTATAAGTCGTCTGAGGTTCCGCCAACTTATACATTAGCCTCAAATCTTTCGTGGTGAATGACCCGGTTAGCTCTTGAGATGGAGTTCTAAATTGCCTGTCTGAAATATCGGTGCTGTCCAGCACCCATTTCACCATGTCCGTATACGGGAGAATCTTTGGCCTTGCCGCTATCCTATGCAGAAATGAGCAAGCCAGTTCTTTAAGAGTTGCCTCGGACGTATTACTGGAACCTGCTGTCGCTGCAACTTTAATCACCACTGGATTTTCTTCTTCCAGTAAATTATACATTCCTTCCCATGTGGTTATACTGGCATCCTTATTGCAAGCGGTGTCTACATATAGTGAAGCCATTTCTCTGTTTTCAAAATTCGAGCTCTTCTCTTTCTTACCCATAATGTTCTGTGAAAGCTTTGTATAGACGTTTGCTCCTTCGTGCGTGCGTTTTACGAGTTAAATGAGAGTAATGGCATGAGAAAGGTGATGAGATTGTTTTAAATGCAAAGGTGGATGAAATATATTATTTTATCGTGAAACGAATTTCAATCAAAACAAAATCTCATTTACCATTAATTGACAATCCATTCATTTAATCCAATCATTAAAGCACATAACAGATATTGATATATGGGAATATTTTCTTTGACAACGCGCTTTTATGAATCTGCGACATTGCGATCTGCGATTTGCTGCGCAATATCGCAATATCGCAATGTCGCAATATTGCAATATCGCAAAATTAAACCATCGCAATTTTGTAAATAGCGCAAAAGCGCAAATTGCGAAATAGCGCAAAAGCGCACATCGCAAATATCGCAAAAGCGCAAAAGGTATTCATTTAACATTTCTCTTTTCTGCGCTATGCGATCTGCGACCAATATGTTATTGTATAGGCTTTTTGGGATCGCATTATCGCAAAATCGCAAAATCGCATTTTCAGTTTTACAAAAGATATATATCATTTTGCGATGGATGCGCTATTTTGTTCAAAGAACAATTTTATTGTAATCTATCATAAAATTAAGTGTTTCTTAAGGTTATTTCTAAGGGATTTCTCTAAGTTTATGATAGAAAGTTTTATTTGAAAAGGAAAACAAGTCCTAATTGATTTTTTGGATTTTTTAACTAAGGGTCCCCATTTATTTAGTATTATCACTAATATTAAATAAAAAGGGGGGTTGTTGCTGGTCACAATAGGTACTCAACTAGCTCATAGTTCATCTTATCATCCTCTATCTGATGGGAAAACTGAGATAGTGAACAAATGTTTCAAATAATATCTTTATTTTTTTGTATCTGATAAATGAACACATTTGGTCAAGTGGTTACCTCTGCCTGAATGGTGATATAATAATTCCTTCCATACTGCAGCAAAAATGACCCCATTTATGGCACTTTATGGATATTATCCACCATCTATCACATAATCTTTAAGAGAAAATTCTAAGGTTCAAGAAGTATAATATCACATCGATCATCAACAACAAGTTCTCCAACTCTTAAAGGATAACCTACATTTGACACAAAATCGAATGAAACAATAGGGATATCAAAATCATAGCAAGAGAAGTTTTGATGTAGGGGACTGGGTATTTTTACAGCTACAACCATACAAACAAATGTTCCTCAGCCAAGCTAAGAGGGATAATAAATTATCTCCAAAGTCCTATGGTCCTTACAAAGTGTTGCGAAAGATTGGTACTATGGCATACAAATTGGAGCTTCCTGCTTCTTCTCGTGTGCATCCATTTTTCCATGTTTCATGCTTAAAGAAGGTTATAGGTGAAAAAATTACAGTTCAAACAATATTTCCAAAACTTGACGAGGAAGGAAACAAAAACAAGAACTTGACAGCTAAAAAATAGATCAATTTTACAGTATCTCATCAAGTGGAAGAACTTACCCATTGAAGATTCTACATGGGAGGATGAGAATTTTATACAACAGCATCCAAAGCTACTCAAGCATTGAGGACAATAATTTTTTGAAGGAGAGGGGCATGTTAGGTCCCTATATTACTAGTGCAGTCCCTTATTTTTGTTACTATAGCCCCCTAATTGTTATTAATGTGCCCTTATATTATTATTGTTAGGTCGGATAGGATTATATTGTTACCCCATGGACTTCTATATATAGAAAGGAGGTTTGTAATTTGTATCATTGAAGAGTTTTTCATTTATGTAATGTAAAGAAGGTTTCCCCCTTTAAGTGGATTATTTATAAGGTGTTGATCTCTTTTTTATTCTATTTTTGGAGCTAGTTTCATAATAGAAACACATCAAAAAGACATTGTACAATGACAACAACACCCCCAGGAGGTAATTCAACCATATATACCTCTTACCCCTGGGTCACACTGACCTTTTGACCTCTTTGAGCCATAGACACATGCACGGGCTTGCAAGACAGTGTCTAGGAAGGCAGAAACACATGTCTAACACTTCATGCGAGCGTCTAGAGCCTCAATTCCTTAGTTTTGTGTCAACGTACTCGAATTTGAGCCACCTTTTAAGGACTAGAACCCAGTGCTCTACCCTGAACTTCATGAAAATTTCATAGATTATAAATAACAAGAGGAAAATGATACAAAAGAAATCACATCAACAAGAACTCATCTACACCTCACCTAGCCATGATAAGCATTTTGTTAAACATGTAACAAACAATGAAAGTACAGGTGTAAACCAAATATTTGAGCATAGGCTATCATACTTATCTGAGAATTGATATGAAGAATTTCTCCCTTACATAATTAGTTGGAATACAATCTATTTTACCATATTTATAATGTTCATTCATTTACAAGTAAAACATGGAGATAGCCATACATCATGACTAATAAAATAAATGCTTATAAAAGAAAATAATAACATAAATATCATGGATACAAAAACAATAGAATCCACATATAAACTAGTAAATTTTATTACCAAATACCAAAGGAATGATTTCTTCATTAATGAATGTAAAAATCAACCAAAGATGAGACTTCCACGTTCCACACGGCCATAGATTGGTAGAGCCAAATCTCTCTTCACCAACCACCACCATGCCATATTACAACCATGAATGTGGGATCTCATCAAACACATCAATCAAAACCAATCTAGGGTTTTGAGAGGCCAAACTGATTCAATCCTCAATCAGTGATTCCACCTTAGGGTCAGACATCACAACCATTATGGATTGTTCTCTACCCAACTTGTTGTAGGGATCCAAAGTGTTTGTTCCAACTATGGCTTCAAGGTCTAGTAACTCAACCCCAACTGTTACAGGGATTCCATAGCATTTGTCAAACCAGGGCTTCTAGTACTAGTAACTCAACCCACATAGGGATTCAAGAGTGTTTGTCCAACTAATGCTTCTAGAACTAGTAACTCAACCCACAATTTTCCATTGGGATTCTAGAGCGTTTGTTCGACCAAGGCTTCCATAAAATAATAACTCAACTCACAACCAAAGGAACATGAGAACAAGCGAGAAAAAAAGAAATGGAATTAAACCCACAACACCATGGTTATCCAGAAACTGGTAAGGCTAGGAAAATCCACTGTCAATCCAAGAAATATGTAATGTTCCAAATTTTTCACTATGTTAATTGGAACATTAATTTTTATTTTATTTTAGTAAAAGGAATAAAATGGGTAAGGGAGCCCATGTAGTAGCAAAATAAACTCTCCTAAGGTGAAAAGAGTCACTTAAGTGGCTAAATTTGGCAGTCCTTAGTGTGAAAAGGGTCAAAAGCAAGTAAACTAGGCCATGTTTGACCAAGTCAACAACGTGGCTAAGAGGAGAATCTTGCACAAGAAGGCTGCGCAGTTTTGAAAGGAGGGAAATTAGAGGATGAGAGAAACCCTAATGGGTGGGGTCCATGGAAAGGAAGCATTCCTTGACATAAAAAGGTGAAGGAGAGCCATTGTTCATTTTATGCTTGAGAATTTCGATTTTTCTCTCTTCAGTTGTTCAACTGAGATAGCTTGTGCTGCTTAGCACAAGAGGGATTCCTGTTTAGGAATGCCTTTCTCTTACATGGGAGGCCTTGGAGGAGCTGTTCTTCATCTTCCTCACATCCAAGCTTGAGGCCAAATCCATCTCTTTAAGCTACAATGTTTCTGTTGGGCAGATTCATTGGAGTTGCTAGAGGTAGCAGTGAGGATCCACCATCACCCATTTCCGAAGCTTGTTTTGTAGAGGAGGAGCCCTCTCTTTCTCTAGGAGATCAAAAAAGGAGATTTCCGGAGCTCTATTGAAGATTTTGGCATTGGGCCATATGTTTCTTATCATGCCCAGCGCAATCCCTTTCCCTTATAGCGTTATCTACAGAGGAGGCATGCACAAGGGGTTCACATTGTGCACTAGAAAGTGCAATCTTCAGTGAGAGGAGTAGCCTTTCACTTTGGAGATAATTAGAGGAGGTATCATTATATATTGCAACATCTATTTCCTTCTCCTACATTGTATTATATTTGAGTTGCAGCTGCTACATTGCAACTCCAACATTTTTCTTTTTTATGTATTTTAGTCAATTCCTTGGAGGATTGTTGTATTATTGTTTCATGGGGTTGAGACCTTGCTACCCTTCTTTATTTGAGCTCATATTGCCATATCATCTTGTATATTTCATTCTGCAGTCATTTTCCCCTATAGACTGTGTAGTTATAGAGTTGTTGGGTTATGTAGCAGACTGTTTTCACCATTGCATGTACATTTTCCTTTGAGGCTGATTTGAGCCCACCTTCAGAAGTCTTTTCCTCAAGGATTTTGTATATATTTTCTGCTACAAATTGTATATCACATTTACACTCTTCTCACATTTTATGAGCAAATATATTTCATTTTTGCTACTGCTTGTTAAAGTTCAGATTTTTTTGTAGCTCATCCTTCTGAGCAAGATCTTCATAAGGAAGAAATGTTTACATAGCTATAGGCAGAGCTTGAGAAAGGGCCAGATAGCCTCCGATTCTCATCCTCTCTTTAGAGGTGACATAACCAGTAAAATCCCTCTCAGTCTATCTCTAACATAGCCTTGTTCATATTTCCGACAAAAGGATTGCTTCAGTGGTGTAAAAGCTGCTGATTTCCATTCCGAACATTACAGTGGTATCAGAGCTTCGGACTTGTCTCAGCCTGTGAAGTTTGAATTTTAGAGAAGAAGAGGTCAAGATGATGCGAAGGATGATATTAATCTCATCAGTTTTAAGATCTAGCAAGAACCTCTCCAAAGAGGTTGAGGAGACAGAAAATTGAGAAGAGGAAGGACCATGCACTTCCTATTCTCACAGAGAAGCAAAGCAGAACCATGAAGAGCACTTGGAATTCGAAATTCTAAGTGAATATCTTGCTAAACATAGAGAAAACCCTAGAGTCTTCTAAGAGACTCTATCTTTTTCACACTTTTTTCAGCATAGAGAGGAGAGAAGACCCCACAGTCATGGGAGGATGAAAGGCATTAGATTTCTATTGTCTACTTTTGATGGGCCACCCACATGTGAAGTAGAGGCTTGGGTGAAGAAGCTAGAGGCCTTCTTCCTGCTACATCATGTAGTAGAAAGAGAGGCTGTGGCAATTGCAGCGCTGCACCTTTAGGGAGAGGCAAAGATTTGGTGGTTCAGCCATGGGAGGCATGCAAGGGTTTCTACTCTTGCTGATTTTTCTCAAACATTGATCATAATATTTGGCCAAAGGAGGGAGGAGACCTCACCACCAGAAGAGAGGGCACATGCCAGCGTTGTCCCATTCATGGAGGAGCAGCCTACATCTTCAGTAGTTTGGGTAGCCAACACATTTGGGGAAGAGACACTTGCAGCCACATTATACTCCCCAAAATTTCATAGAGGTATGCACAAGTTAACATTTTCTGTTGATTCAGTACCTTCTATGAGGAGTTTCATACCATTGCAAGATGTCTGTCTTGAGAAAAATACTGTCACTGTGCTATGCCATCATTCTCATACTCCATCGATGAGTCATGCACCACACATGAGAATGGGGTTTGAGATATGGATCATGGAGGAGATTTCATTTCAATGTCCCATGAAATGCAAAGGTGATAATCTGTTTTGGGATGATGGCAGCTCTTGTTGGGGAGGTGCCAAGTTGCAGAATGGTGGGAAGCATCCACTAGGATCTGAGTGGATGTGGATGGGAGGCAAGAGGATGGTGAGCCTCTTGCATATCTACGATACATGGCAGCAAGAAGCCATGCTGCGTTTGTTGCTCTTGAGAGAGTTTAGTCAACATATGACCTATTCCTTTTCATGGGGTTTGAAGAGGAAAGGAGGAGGGCAAGATACTTTCACCAGGGAGCAAAGGAGAGCATGTGTGCATCATGATGGGATGGAATTTTTCTTACCACTCATTATGTTCGCATTTCATATTGGGTATGGTGGAAGTATGGAGGAGCAACAAACATTTTTGTTGCTCAGATTTTGTTTGGATGTTGCGGGAGCAAGAGGGAGCACTAGCATGGTGCAAGGCGATTGCTCTTTGATCTTGGATTCCCAAGTAGCACCTTCTTCATGGGAGGGGATCTACATTTTCAGCAACATGATTGGAGGAGTCTTTGGCAAGATTCATGTCAAAGAGGGGAGCTTTGAGATGACAGTGGCCCTACTCCAAAGGCCAACATCATTGTCACTTGAGGGCTTGGATTGCTTGTTGGAGTGTCCTTCAAACCACTTCACAAGTGATTTATCTTGGAAGCATGTAGGAGATGAGGATGAGGAAGTAATGGATGGCAGCATCCCTTGCTATGTTTTGATCTTCTTAGCTTGGGCTCACAAGCACAAGAGGAGACACCTACATGCAACAATTATGGATTCTTCTTCCATGCATTCTTATGCATACCATTTACTGATGGAGGAGTCCACTTGGGAGGGCATCCTAATGGATGTATATCAGCATATGGCTAGATGAATAGCCCAAGAGATGATGAGATGGTTGGCACAACCACTTCCCTACTCTGTTGCAGTGAGGGAGAGAGTTCACTTGAGCCATTTCAGCTCAAAGACCCAAGTACATGATGAAGGAGGTAATCATTTGCTTTATGTTTGGCACTCTCTTATTTTTATGAGCAGCATATTAGATCAAGGAGAATATTTCCTTCTTGCACACTATGTTTTGTTATGCTAATGTTCTATTGCAACAAATATGATGGCTATTTTAGCAGTGGATTGTGGGGGAAAGCCACATGATTTTTGGTGTGCACCAATTACACCATTTTGTACTTTCATGTATACATATTTTGAGATGATTGTGGCAGAAAACAAGTGGCTGGGAAAGCACTTGTTACTTTCTATTTTGATGTAGGCAAGGAGTTCACTGTGCAGGTTCCATTGGTGGAACAATGATCTCCTTTCAGGTTGTCATGTGACAACTTACTTCTATTGGTTCTTGCTTCTACGCATTGCATATTTTTCTTGGTACATAAGGAGCTTTGTTTAGAAAGTGGGACATGAGTTGAATATTTCTATTGGGAGTATGATTCTCCCTATTTTACATGTTTTATGTTCCAGAAGAAACAATGGGTAGCCCATGATTGCCAAGCTTCACCTCTTTCCTTCATGTGGGAGGAGCTATTTAGAGAGTATGAATTTTTAGAGGAGGCATTTCATGGTTTATATGTTTGATGGGGTAGCTTGGGTCTCTTTTGAAGGCCATTATGTTTCATCCATATATCAATAGCAGCCCCATATGTATCAAGAGGAGGAAGAGACTCATGGGGTGAATGTGCCCTTTGGGAGAGAAGACCTCCATTTTTTTTTTCAGCACATGCTCCAAGGGGAGTATGGGAGATGATATGGTCAACATGCTTAGCCATTCATTTTTCCATGAGGTGAACCATATGATTGTTTGGATTCCATATGATGATGAATTCCAACTCGTCACATATGAGATGATTTGGGCCAGCTTGATTTGCAGCGTTGGAGGAGAGACCCTTGGGGATCTAGACTTCATCTTGCCTCTTGAAGGAAACACTATTGTAGCCCAAGTTCAACTTTCACTCCACAATTATCATAAGTGGAGGAGAGGACAGTGTGGGGTAGGCTATGAAGCTTACCATGTTCAGCCTTTCAGTCCACCTTTTCTACATGAGCACAAGGTGGAGGAGTATTTTCAGGAGTTGCCTAGTTGGAGGGTGACTCATTTTGCTTGGTTGATTGCTTGGGGGATGGAGGATCCACATGAGGATATTTCAGAATCCATGCCTTGAGTGGAGGTCTTTCAGTTCTACCCTTTGCACTTGCTTGAGAAAAATAAATCTTTAGGAGGGGAGGACTGTAATGTTCCAAATTTTTCACTATGTTAATCGGAACATTAATTTTTATTTTATTTTATTAAAAGGAATAAAATGGGTAAGGGAGCCCATGTAGCAGCAAAATAAAAACTCCTAAGGTGCAAAGAGTCACTTAAGTGGCTAAATTTGGCAGTCCCTAGTGTGAAAAGGGCCAAAAGCAAGTAAACTAGGCCATGGTTGACCAAGTCAACAACGTGGCTAAGAGGAGAAGCTTGCACAAGAAGACTGCACAGTTTTGAAAGGAGGGAAATTAGAGGATGATAGAAACCCTAATGGGTGGGGTCCATGGCAAGGAAGCATTCCTTGACATAAAAAGGTGAAGTAGAGCCATTGTTCATTTTATGCTTGAGAATTTCAATTTTTCTCTCTTCAGTTTTTCAAATGAGATAGCTTGTGCTGCTTAGCACAAGAGGGATTCCTATTTAGGAATGCCTTTCTCTTCCATGGGAGGCCTTGGAGGAGTTGTTCTTCATCTTCCTCACATCCAAGATTGATGCCAAAGCCATCTCTTTTAGCTACAACGTTTCTGTTGGGAAGATTCATTGGAGTTGCTAGAGGTAGCAGTGAGGATCCACCATCACCCATTTCTGGAGCTTGCTTTGTGGAGGAGGAGCCCTCTCTTTCTCTAGGAGATAAGAAAAGAAGATTTCTAGAGCTCTATTGCAGATTTTGGCTTTGGTCCATATGTTTCTTATCATGCGCAACGCAGTCCCTTTTCCTTACAACGTTATCTACAGAGGAGGCATGCACAAGGGGTTCAGATTGTGCACTAGAGAGTGCAATATTCAGTGAGAGGAGTAGCCTTTCACTTTGGAGATAATTGGAGGAGGTATCATTCTCTATTGCAGCATCTATTTCCTTCTCCTATATTGTATTATATTTGAGTTGCAGCTGCTACACTGCAACTCTGACATTTTTCTGTTTTATGTATTTTAGCCAATCCCTTGAAGGATTGTTGTATTATTGTTTCATGGGGTTAAAATATTGCTCCCCCTTATTTATTTGAGCTCATATTGCCATATAATCTTGTATATTTCAGTCTTCAGTCATTTTCCCCTATAGACTGTGTAGTTATAGAGTTGATGGGTTATGTAGCAGAGTGTTTTCACCATTGCATGTAAATTTTCCTTTGAGGCTGCTTTGAGCCCACCTTGAGAAGTATTTTCCTCAAGGAGTTTGTATATATTTTGCTGCTACAGATTGTATATCAGATTTACACTCTTCTCACATTTTATGAGAAAATATATTTCATTGTTGCTGCTGCTTGTTAAATTTTAGATGTTGCTGTAGCTCATCCTTCTGAGCAAGATCTTCCTGAGGAAGAAATGTTTACATTGATATAGGCAGAGCCTAAGAAAGGGCCAGATAGCCTCCAGTTCTCATCCTCTCTTTAGAGGTGACATAACCGGTAAAATCCCTCTCGGTCTATCTCTGACATAGCCTTGTTCATATTTCCAACAAAAGGATTGCTTTAGTGGTGTAAAAGCTACTGATTTCCATTTTGGAACATTACAAAATATTCCTTGCCAATGATAGATCATGACCAACAAACCACTTGAATACACCATGCATGTCAAAGCTAATTATGTAACCATACATGCAAATCGAAAACTGCAAAGCATTCTAGTTGTAGTTTTTTATCCTGATGTCCTCTTGTGCTTTCTTGCTCTTCCTTTCACTCGTTGCTCCAAATATCCAAGTATGCTATACTCTCCAAGAGTGCTCCAAGAATACTATAAGTATCGAAGAGTATGAGAGAGAGAGATAATAATGAGAGGTCCAAAACTACACTGAACAAAATACTTACCAACTGATCCTCAGAAGCATTTTGATCAATGAGGCCTCTATTTTCTTCATTTTTCATTATTTTCCTTCATTTTCCTCCTCACATGCAACCTATGACCTTTCACCTTATTTTTCTCCTATTTTCAATTATTTTCATAAATAAAATTCCAATTAATGCCTCATGCTTTCCCAAAGCCTTTTCCATTTTTTTCCAATTTTCTTTAGCCATATTAATCAAAATGAACACCCACTAGGATTGTTTCCCAACATTCAGCTTGGAATATGTGTCCCATCAACCATGGTTATTATTGTTAAATTTTATTACATGTAATTTTCACCATGGTTGTTACAGAAGCCCCCCCCCCTGCCCCCTTGTGGGAACACCATCCTCTTTGTTCAATGAGACTTATAAACCAACAAACCACTGAAAATATAACATATGGCCTATGGAGCTTTATAACATCACTCATTGTAGTATTTAAAATGAATAACCTGCTCAAAATAAAACAATCATGATGACAATCATACCATGTATTGGATATTTATAACACAACTCATTACATTATTTTCAATATTATACAGATATAAACATTTTCTCAACTGTCGAATAAAGGATATGATGCTCATATCAACAACAAGGGAATGCACATGCTCACATATCTACCCTCAAGGTAGTACCAAGACTCAATTCCTTTCTAGGATGTCTAGAATTCACTGTCATAGTTAAAATATGCAATCAATTTCCAACACTAATATCCTGTGCGACTGTACCCTCAGTGAACAATTTCCGGTTCATTTTTCCAGGGCACACTCTGAATGTGCATTTGAATCTATATGGAAACGCTAATGACCAAAACAAATCCATCCCTGGCCTTTTCTTCTCTATTACATAGTCCCTAAGGAAATCCAGTGACCCCCTTCCATTCAGTCATAGACCTTCCAAGTTCTACAAGCACCCCCATCCCGGGAAGTTCATCCCTTCCCAAGGCTTCCTCACATAAGAAGATATAAAAACCAAGGCATATCCTCACCTCAAAACCATCATACAGGTGATATCGTGCTCATGGAAATTAGTGGACACTATTGGGTAATAATGTCCCACAATATGACTGCTCCTGAAGTGCTTTACCAATATACCGCTGCATGTTCCAATTCCTTTTGCTGACACTTCTATTTCTTATATTCATTTTCAACCATCCAACTGGGAATTTTGGTGCTTCTTGCATCAAGCACATAACTGCCATTAGATTCAAAATAAATTGAAATAAATTTACATCATACCTTATTGGTAGCTCATAAATAAGGTACACTTTCAATTATTTTCACTTCCTTTCACAATAAGTCAAACTAGTTATTTGATCAAATCATCATGTATAAACAAATCACATCTGGTTACCTCAAAAAACAACCATCATAAATTAAAATCATGAATCACTTAAAACAACCATAAACCATAATCATAAATCACATGTAAACATCATAAGTTAGAATCATAGATCACATGCACAATACAATTGAAATAAAATATCCATATTTATCCTTCATCAGTCCTTACTTCCGCCTTTGTTCTCTCTATACACACACGAGATAAATTTACACATTTGACATGCACCCAATGCCTTTGATTTTTTTCAATCGCATACACATACACATAGTGTTCATCAACATATATACATCCACACACGACGTACAACACCACACAATACATACACCCACACCGACATTCAACACATACACCTACACTCAATTTACAATACAACACAATACATACACCTACACCGACATACAACACATACACCTAAAGCTAGTGTAAAACAAAACAAAACACATACACCTACATCCGGTGTATAACACACCACAATAGATATACATATATTGAGTACAACACAAAAAATGCACGTCTGGATACCACGGCTACACCATGCACATACATAGTACCACATGTCCACAACACAACATGTACAACATACACAAAATTCTACATGTATACCAGCACCCTATGCACAAGATGTACATAGTACCACCTGTACATAGCACTACCTACACAATGCGTGCACAACATCACATGTACATGGCACCACCTACACAACGTGAAATCTACACTACACCACTTGTACAATGTGTACACAATACCACATGTACAAAACACCATATGCACGACATGTACAAGACACCACATCTACAACATGTACACGACACCATATGCACACATCACCACATGTACAATCATGTACCAAACACCATATGTACATATCACGATATGTAAAAAACACATACAACACCATATGTATGTAGCACTACATATACAACATGTGCATAATACCATACGTACACATCACCGCACATCCAACATGTACAGATCACCATATGCACATAACACCGCATATCCAACATGCACACGATACAGTATGCACACAACTCCGCACATACATCATGTACATAACACCATATATAGCTACAACTGCATATGAAATATACACACAAAACCATATATAAAACAAGCATACGACATCATATGTACACAATACTGCATATGCAACACTTACACATCACCATAGGTACAATCACTGAATATGAAACATGCACAACATATAAACAACAATAGTACTGCACATTGATGTTAGTATGAATTCTTTGTCGAAGCGTACGAAAAAGAACCACTTTAGCTACGCATAACTAATAGCCCTAACAACAATAATGGCTGCAAAACATCTTCAGATCTGCAATTAGTAGTTAAAGTGCTGCAACAAACAGATCTATAAATGGAAAGATATTAAGCAGTGAAGTAAAGAGTTTGCTCCATGCATCCAACAGACAAGACAAGAACACGATTTTGAATGAATTTTTATATTACAGGGCACCTGGGAGGAAACAAGAAGGTGTATCCAGGTCTCCTCAATGGGATGGGTTCTTTGTAGTCCTCAGCACTTCAGATCTAAGCTTTCTCTCTCTTGTAGATGTAGAAAACCCAATGTAGAAGGTAGAGCTCAATGGGAGCAACAATGGCAGAAAATGAGACCGAGTGTATAGATCGAGAGTGATCTAGTATGCAACAAAAGGTGAAGAATGAAGGGGAAAACCCTCCTATTTATAACAAAATATTGGGTCATTCTAGATCTTGGTGCATGATTAAAATAATGGTAACCAAATCTAGATCCACCTCTATGGAATATTTTATTATTATTTGTTGGAGGGAAAGGGTGTTTGACTTGGGTCAAATCCCTTGATTAGTGAAAAATAAATAAATAAACGATTTATTTATCTTTTTAAGGAAGTGGTTGGGATATAATCAAATAAATAATGATTTAGTTGATTAATGGTGGTTGATTTGGTCATATTTAACAAGGAATATTATTTAAATAATTGTTCCTAGAAAATAATAAGATAACTATGGGTTTATCTCATTAATTTCTTTGTTTTTGGGTTAAACATGACTGGGAATAATAATTAAATTATGGTTTAATTAATTATTCCTTTTGGGGCTTCCTAATTAACATAGTGAAAGCGGTTTTACTTGGGGTAAAACTGGTCTTACATGGTGTACTTGGGTCCATCTAATGATGAAAGGTTAGATGACCAAAAAATGGTGTAACAATTGTTATACCACACACTAACCCCACAAGCAACCTTGCTTCTAGTGTCTTTCCATTATCCATGCTTATCCTAGCATGCCATAAATCACACTACTTTCACTTTTTTGATATACCCCTTAACATTACATGTCCATAACATAAACATAGGCATAGTACAAGAATATAATATCAATTCATGTCCACATGATATTGACCTCATAGATTTGTCAAGGTTACTCTTCCCACTTGATTGCTCACAAGACTAAGAACCTCTTCATGCCATTCACCTACATAATAAATCATTCCTCCACAAGAATGATCCTTGAAAGCACTATCATACTGTGACATTGATACATACATACATATATATAGGCATTAGCATAAAACGATCATGATCATGTCAAACAATGACATACATACACACATATATACATATAAACATTATCATTAAACAATCATGACCCATGATAACCCTATCAGACATGAAATACATACATACATGTATACATATATAAGCATCAACATAATCATGATCACAACACAATTGCTAGATATCATAAGTTATAGGTTAAGATAACTTCCTTTATTCATGGCACAACAGTTCCCAACATAGCTAAGGCATCGAACACCTCAGCTCAATTCACTTTACCTTTCATGTTACCTTTCTCACGATTGTTATTCCACCATCCATTTACCTCAATGGACCCAGACAATCCACTTGTTTTTCAAATTCTTACCTTCTGCTACTCTTAATCATGCAGCAAGTTTCATCCATGTCTTACATTACTTGTTGAGAACAACACAACTCTACCCGAGATCCATTAACTTTATCTTTCCCAAAAAAATCCTGATATTCAAAGAAGAAAAGACAAGGACAATGAAAATAAACATCACTAAGAAGGTCCATGTCATAATGAACAATATACTCACAACCATTAGTCATAATGCATGATGTTACAACTATCACCTATTTACATTCTAAGTACATATTAATTGTCTCAATGCATACGTGTTAATGCAATCATCTTAAATCTAGATCATTTCTTCATGCAATCTTACGTAAACATACTCATATCATGTGATTATTCAAACATTCAAACAAACTATAAATGTACCATGTTAGATAAATTAACTAGAAAACATAGAAAAATCATACCTTGATGTATCCTAATGGGAGGCTATCTTGTCTGTAAAATCAATCTAGATTAACATAATATAACTTCTCAACATATCAACTCAAGCATAAATAAGATCATGATATTCATAACATTAACTAGCTAACATGTTCACATCATAAGCTTATAAACATTTTCCATTCATACATGACAATCATAGATGCACAAACAAGTCGACTCATACCTGAATTTCATAACCCTAACCATCTCCCTAGGCCAATCTAATTTAGCATGATACATATAACATCAATATATTAACTATATAACCCTGATCATCACGTGAACTAAGATATAAGAACAAAAAGTTAACATATCATATGATCATCAACAACATATAACATAATTATCAAGCTAACTAAAAGTTAACATATAACATATTCATCAACAACATGTAACATAGTCATCATATTAATACCATTCTTGACTAAACAATACATATACATATGATCACACTAGTTAAATAACATCTATCATGTACGTAACCATAAAATAAATAGAATGAAAGGCATACACATAACCATAATGCATATGACTACACTGATAAAATACTTTTTTTCATATATGTAACCATAGTAATAGAATGGAAAAAATATAAGTAACCCTAATTCTTACAACAATCATGAATCACATACATGCACGCCAAGCATGCGAACTTGTATGACGATCTGATCTTACCCCAAAGTTCATTGTTGCAACATCACTTTAATGATCTGCAACTCCTGCGTTATCTCAGCCAACACATTAGCATCATAACATACCAATATCATCATGGTGACCTAATTGCATACAATGAACTTATGCACAACAACCTCAACCGTGACAATGCATGCATAACAACATATAAACACGGACATGCACAACAAATGCACATATGACCATAATCTCATGACAACACATCCCATAACAACGCCATCAACCTTCACATGGCGACATTTGTACAACCATGATCAACACCATGCAAATGCAACTAGAACATGGACTACAAGCATAAGTAACACATATGCAACCGACATGAATGCTTGACCAACACACCATCCATCCAGTCTGAGGGTTGAACCGTGCTCTAATACCACTTTGTAACACCTCCTCCCACATCTAAAGAAGTAACTGTTCAATCAAGGTTAATATGAGACGAGAGGCTACTATGATGAGATACAACCTCTTAGGTGACCTTAAGGAAGTGTAATCAATGGAAACACATCACACATACATTGTACGACAACAAAAACAACCCCAGGAGTTAACCCAACCATTCAAGCCTCTTAACCCTAGGTCACACTAACCTTTTATCCTCTTTGAGTCACAGAAGCATGCACATACTTGCAAGCTAGCATCTAGGAGGCTATATATGTAGGCATGACATTGCATGTCATCGTCTAACACCTTAATTCCTCAATTCTGTGCTAGCGTCCCCTGGATTTGAGCCACTTTTTTAGGCCCAAAACCCAGTGCTCTACCCTAGAACTCATAAAATGTTTAGAGATGATAAATAAAAATAGTATAATGATACGGAAGAAATCACATCAACAAGAACTCATCTGGACCCCTCCTAGCCATGACAAGCATTTTGTTAAACATGTCACAAACATTGAAACTAGAGGCGTAAACAAAATATCTGAGCATAAGGGTATCATATTTATATGAGAATATCTATGAAGAATTTCTCCCTTACATAATTAGCTACAATATTTTATTCATTAGCGTTTTTTATCATTTTAAGATGAATATTTGAGAAACCTAGATTTCTAAAAACAAATTTCATAAAATATTGTGAGTTTTAGAAATCTCACTGCCTTGATCATCCTTAGGATAAATTTTTCACTCTTATACTACTCTACCATGCATTGGCCAGCCTACTACTCCTGAAGAGTCCCTCATAAAGCCTAAGCCACTCATCCCCATCCCATGTTTTACACCTATGGTTTGGACACTCTTTTTTGCCTTTGCCTACTTTTCACCATGCTAACCTAATAATTCAAAGCCTTCAAAAACCCAAATTTTCCTCTGAAAACTCCTTAGGGAGATCAATTTCAGTGGTTTGTGAATCTCGAAAATGATCTAGATTGTCAAAAAGAACTCAGTTCCCTCCTCTTTCCTAAAAAAACCCCAAGTCAAAACCTCATTCCATGGAAAAGTAAAAAAAAAACCCTCCACTAGGTCACTAGAGTTTATATGTGCTAAGGTTGGCCTTTATGTTCAAGAATTTTTTTTTTTAGATAATGAGAAAGCTGGAATCAGGTCAAAGGAACAAACATGTAATTGGTCTAAAACAAATCATAGAAGACTCCAACAAGGGTTTCCTTATCAAAAGTATATTTTGCAAAGGATAGTTAGCCATGAGTGACACTTCTGCAGGACAGTCAAAGATGGCTACCTACAGGAAGGTTGATAAGATTGAAAAAACCTGATGTATCTCATGATGATGGTACATATAAAGACATGGCACATATAAATACTAAAGGAGTTGTTGATACCAACTGCTAGGGTTTTCATGCCAAGAGGTTTTCACTGCTTCAAAGCGAAAACATGGCAAAATGTCAGTTGAAAGAAGGTCAAAATTCTTCTATTCACTCTCATCCACCAAGCAATCAAAGGCATAAAAGATGTAGGACTGAAGATTCCAAGGTGAAGGTGCAAAAATAATCACATGTTTACTGTTTAAAAATGTTGAAATTCATGAAAAGGATAAAATGGAGAAAACCTTCAAAATGGAGCACTAATGTCAGTGTATGCCTTTTTCCTAAAAAATTTGTCAAAATGACCTTTTTCTTTTCAAGAACTAGTTCATGTTTCCAAAATGTGGGTAAGAGGAAAATTTTAAGCTTGTTAAAATTTTTTTCAATCCAAGGGAACAATCAATGCTCCAGCAAAGGCAAAAAACCATTTTTTTCAGAGTTCTACCACCTTGTAATATCCCCAAATGGGATTGCTCAGCAAGGCATGCCTGAAAAATGCATTTTTCAGGAATGGTTTCTACAATATTTGAAACCAAGACCTGGATCCCTTAGATCAGTGTATCTAAGACCTAAATCCAAGAGGAGGCTCCAAAAAAATCACTCTAGGTGGGTTAAACAGACCTCCCACACCTAGTTGTCTTGGAAAATTGCCGAATGAAGGGACTGCAGCAATGTATGAAAATATAATGGAGTAACAACATTATTTTTATGAGCCAGGATACATGAATATCTGACTAGCCATCAAATATATATTATAGCAGCAATTTTATACAAATCCTTGAGGAAAGAGACACTCAAGCAAGGCAATGCAGCCTCAAAGGAACATGTACATAAAATTAGATAAACACTGCTACACAGGAGTTTCTGTAGGCTAAAAGGATGTAGTTTAGTGGAGACAATGCAACATGATGAATAATAATAGAATTATATGAAAATATATGGCTCAATAAATGAGGGGGTGCCAACTCTCAATGCCAAAAAACAACTATACAACAATCCTTAGGAGGATTGGCTGAAATATACAAAAATGGAAAAATGTCGGAGTTGCAGGGTAGTAGCTGCAATTCAAGAACTGGAAATGAATAGAGAAGTTTGAAGATGCTGCATCAGATAAAATAACTCCTCCAATGGATCTTCCAAGTGAAAGGTTGATCCTAACACTGAAGTTCTGACCCTCCGACAAACACTGCAACCCCTCACTGTAGATGCTCACTGAAAATACGCAGTTACTGAGGGAAAATTCGCTGTAGGTGGAATAGAAAGTTTTGGCCAAGTGCCAAGATCTGAAATCTTCTCTGAATCCTTCCTTACTGATCTCCCAAAGTAAAGAAGGCTTCCTCCTCTAAAAAACAATCCAAGGAATGGTGTTGTGGGATCTCCACTGCAACACTGTGCACACAAAGTTATACTTTAGCAGAAATAACATTGTAGCTAAAGAAGGTGGCTTGGCCTTAAGCATGAATGTGGAGAGATGAAGTGAAATCCCTCAATAGGCCTCTCAAGAAGGAGAAGGAATCCTAAACAGGAATTCCTTGCGCTAAACAACACTACAACTCTGCTAAATAGCAGGAGACTGCAAATAGTCTAAGCAGACAAGAAATCAATAATCATAAGCATGTCTCACAATGGTTGCCTTTCCCTCCTTTAAAAAAAATGCAAGCTCCCTCTCCATGGGTCCCACTCATTAGGGTTTCCTCCATCAACGAAAATTCCCTCCTCTTTCACTACGTTGTCCCACAAGATGATCTCCACCTCCTATCACTGCACTGTTTGACTTGGTCAAACTTGACCTTGTCTTCATGCAAATGTCCTCGTTCACACATGAGGGTGTGAAATCCAGCTCCAATGATGATCCCATTTCATAATAAGAGGGATTTTATTCCTATTTCTGAAATGTATGGGCCTCCTTACCCATTTATTCATCTCCTAAGTGCAAACAACAAGAATTAATATTCCATTTAGGTGCATGCTAAAAGTGGAATATTTCAGTCCTCCCCTCCCAAATGTTGCTTGTCCTTAAGCAAATGCAAGGATAGAACTGAGAAGTCTCCCCTGCTCCCACTGTATCATCCTCATAAGATAAAATCATCCAAGGATCAAGATGTTGTCTCATCAATATATCTCCAAGTTTTCCCTCCAACATATGCAAGCTAGCTTTTGGTGAGCATCCCAAATAGCTATCATGTAAGAAATAAACATCTATGGAGGAAACAATGGGCTGTCTATATGCCTTCTTGAGGCATGAGATCTGATATAAATTGGGATTTACCATCCCCATATGAATCTCCCATCCCCAAGCAATCATCCATACAAAGTGAGTTACCTGCCCACATGGCAACTCATGGAAATCTCCTTCCACCTTGAGCTCTGGAAATGAAGGTGGGCTGAAAATCTGAATATGTTAAGCATCATAGCCTACCCCACGCTATCCTCCTCTCCACTTAAGATAAGTGTAGAGTGTGTGCTGATCTTGGGCTGCAATGGTATTGCCCTCAAGTGGTAAAATGAAGAACAATCCTCCAAGGATCTCCCTTCCAACATTGAAGAACAAGTTGGCCCAAAACATTTCATCCATGATGAATAGGACATGGTCATCATAGAGTATCCAAATGAGAATTTTTCTGATGTTTTTACATGATGATGCATCATACAAACAATGTCTCAAGAGGACACAACACAGTCTCATCCATTGCAACTTTAGGAAATAGCATGGCAAGTAATATACACAAATCATCACATCTACTAATGAATAGTAAATGGCTGAATGTGTCAACAATACATGATCAAACACTTGCCCATGGTTATACAATGGATGGCTATAAAACTCATGGCCCACCCCAAAAGAAAACAAATATGTGGCTATGGTGGCCATATCTCCTCCAATGCTCCCTTTAGAACATGTAATGCATAAAATGTGGGAATTCTCTCCTCTCAAAGACACATCCAACTGATGTGTCAATCTCCAAATCATGCTTTAAAAAAGAATAGGTACAATATAAAAAAATGAAATCATGATTAGCATCAAAATGAAGGACATAATGATGGCTTCATTTGGTGCTTGAAGATACCAACAATCTCCTAAGTATGTACAACGGAGTTTTACAAACTGCTCCCTCAGGAAATTACAAGGCAAAATGTTTCTTGATACATAGTTAATCATGTGTGTCATCATATGGAAAATAGTTGGATATAAAAACTGAACATACATGTAATGAGAAAACATTTTCCCAAGGCCACATAAAATATGGTTGCCTCCATCATATAGTTTGGCCCAACATTGATCATGAAGCTATGTGAAAAGCTTTCCCTCTTGTGGAGCAATGCACTGCATAGTAATGGTAAGAGTATGCAAATAAATAAATGTAAAAATAGATTTATTACCATATGCCAGAAGTAATATGATACATGAATCCATGAGTGAGTCATCCATAGTGTTTTGGCATGCTATGAAAAGGAATGAACCATGTGCTGCAATAAGATCTTCCTTCTCATGCTTGGAAGCCCAAGTCAATAAGGATATGTCATAGTAATAGATGTCTCCATCCACTACCCCATCATTTTCACCTCCTCCTCGTTCACCAAGTGCATCCAATGTGAAGTGATCCTGGGGAAACTCCATTCATAAGTCCCTGCTCCAAAGTGACAACGTTGTGAGCTCATGTAAATAGTCTCCTGTCAATACAAAGCTCTGTTCTTTGACATGCTCCTTGTCAAAGACTCCTCTAGTAATGCTGCTGCAAATATGGAATACCCTACAAGATGGAAGTGCTTCCTGATCATCCAAGGCCAAGGAGTAGCCCCTTTTCACCATGAGAGTGCTCTCTTATACTCTTGCAACATCACACAAGATGTGAGAGCGAATGTGCCCTTGCTCTCTCAAGTAAAACTCAAGCAACCAAAGTGCTTGCTGCCTCCTTATGCTCCCATCATACAACTCATGTGATGAAGATACAATGAATGATATGAATGTCACATAAATACCATGCATCCATACTACTTTCTGCCCAATGATGCAAGCATCCTGCCACCTCTTCTCCATCCCCATTCCCTTAGGAAGAGGATATGCCAAGTGATGGCCAAACTCCTTCAAGAGGAGCTAGTGCAGCCAAGCCTCTTGTTGCCTAGTGTCATATAATTTCAAGTAGCTTTCCAGCTTCTTGCTCATCAACCACATCCACTCAATCACTTGTGGATGTCTCCTCCTTTTCTTTCCCTTGGTACTCCTCTCATGAGGGCTACCCTTCTCCCCAACCAAATCTCTCCCTTTGCATTTCATGAAAGTTTGAAATGCAACTCTTTGGAGACCTCCTAGAGGAGATCTCTCACCCATGACTATGTTTAATCCACAAGGATCCAAATATGATGAAGATAACATCTCCTCTCCATCATTGTTTGAAAACGTTGTTAATCTCTCCAATGATGTAGCAGCTATGTCATAATCCAACTCAAGGATGGTTTCATAGTTTTCCATAGAAGTGTCAGGGTTTTTTTCATCCTCCAAAAGTTCACACTCCAACCTTAAGGGATGTGTGCAACTCAATAGAGATGTATGAGGATGATGGTTCATCTCCTCCTTGAACCATTTTCACAACGCAGTGCCATCATTTTGCTCTAGATCAGCAATGTGTGTTGATTCTTGGTCATTACTAAATGAATTTCCACAATCTTCTAAATGATTTTCTGAAATAGAAGGTGGAACTTCAATCATACCTTGGTGGAATTTGGGATCTTCTTGTATAGCTACAATAGTTTTTTTTTGAAATTTTGAGGCCACTATGCGCAAACCCTTGGCCCTGTGCACACATCTCATGCATCCTTAGCTTTCAAACTTGATATTTTTGGATTTCTCAAATCATCAACAATTTTCTACAAAATTGCAGACCATTTGGAGCAGTTTTGACCCCCCAAAAGGTCAAAATACACCTAAATTTTGACCATTCTGCCTCATTTTCAGGCAAGGTGCTGCTCATAGAGAGGTGTTGGGAGAATCGAATTTTGGACAAGAACATGTCACTCATTCAGAAAAAAGAAGGTAGATCTGGAAATCCAACTTGACAAGCTTTCCAACGAGCCATCACGGAGCAAAATCGGACACCAGGAGGACGTCAAAACAGAATTGCAAGTACACCTATTCTCTGATATTTTGGTGCTACGCATACAGGACCAAAAGTGGAAAAAGTCAACAAAACACACTCATTTATTGTAAAATGAGTTTTTTAGTATTTGTGAGGAAAATCACTTTAGGATTAAGTGTTAGAAGTTATTATACATTTATTTTTCTTGGATATTTATGCCTTGGGCCTTGCATGGTCACTTGGACATAAATTGTCATTTATTACTATTTTGGATATTTTAAAACCCTAATTAGGGTTTTAGCCCTCCTTTTCTCCATAAATAGAGCATGAGGCTCTTATGTATGTTGGTTGGCATTTGGTGACTTATTTTGAAGTAATACATAGTCTCTTGGAGGTTGAAAGCAATTTGATGTCTTGGAGCTTGTGAATGCCCTAATTTGTTTGTTGATGGAGGAGGATTGGTTGCAGGATCCCTGAGCTTGGTTGATGGTGAAGTGCTTCTATTTTGTTATTGGCATTTATTATTTCATTATGTTTCCATGTTTCTGTGTTGCATTAGAACAAAGGATTTAGACTAAGAAATGTTTCTGAAGGCAACTTAGCTCTGTTTGTTCTTCACTGCCTTGACATTTTCTTCTACTAGGACATGTTATAGAATCCTTCATTGCTCTCTAGACCTCCTAAGCTTGTTTATTTCCTGAATGGTTCAATAAACTATGTATCAAGCATGATTCATGGTTAGCACTGCTTATTTGATGTCACTAAAACACTATTCTTGAAGCATCTCTTTAAAGTACAATTACTTAGGTCTGTCAAACAAGTTTTGTTTCAATCATACTCTTTGCACTTGCTTAGTTAATTATTTTAAAGATCTTCATAGCTATAATCTTAGATGTTCAGGAGTTCACTCCTCTCTGACTGTAGTTATTTGTGTATCTTAAATGTTTTCTGTCCTTGATGATGAAATCACTGGAAGTTAAATAGGTTTCTTGCCTTCTATAGTTCATTGGAATGTTTGTCTTGAATAATTATCTGCTTTAGTTGAATCAAAGAGTTTAGGGTTTGCTCTGCCTTTGATTTCCTCTCTATGATTATGATTCTTATAAGTCCATTTTTTTTAAAGTATATGATAAAGGATTCTTGATTGCCATTTTTTCAACTTTTTGTTCTCAAATTTGAGGTCCATCTCATGATCCTTTAAACCCCGGAGATCCACAAACCAAGCTAGATTTTCCCTAAAATACTCCCTAATCCATTAATGAACCTATAATGACTTTATTACACTCCATTTCCCAACAACTTGAAGATTCCCTTGTTCTATCCATTCTATCTAATCATCATACCAAACCAAAACAAATAAAAAACCCTAATACTTCATAACTAGCATAAAATTAACTGTAAAAAGCAAACAAGTTCACATCACTTGCACAAATTAGAGAGAGGCCTCTCTAAATCCAAGAAGGCCAGGTCCTTGGATTCGAAAGTATGGTTTGATGTTACCCTTGTCCATTTGTATCTCAATCAATCTAGAAAAGTACGAGAAACTAACATAATGGCGATCACGGTGGGAGCTTCTGAGTACATAGTTTCCTAAATACATCTTAAGACTCATTTGACCCTTAGTTAGACTTAGAAAATCCAGTGAATTTGCCACCTCATCGCTACACTAACATAATGGTGATCATGGTGGGAAATTTTGAGTTAATGACAATCTAACTAATCCTTAGGACTTCCGAAACCCTTATCAGTTACATTTAGAAAATTCAAGTGTTAGCCAAGAGTAGAAACTAATTGCCTCACCATCCTAGCAAGATGATGACTCAGCTAGAGGATACTCATTGAAACCTTAGTGCTGAATAAGGAAACTCAGAAAACCCAAAATAGTCCCTAGATTGATTTTTTTCAAAATTTGGTGGTGGACCATCATATACATACCCTCAAAACTACAAAAACATCCACTTGGCAACTCCACTAGCCTCCAGTAGGCCTTTTTCACTCCACTAGTCACATAGGGTTTCCTAGGATTGTGTCAAATCAGTCCTAATCAGTTTAGAGTCCTAGTCACACACTGTGAGAGTTAAAAATAACTAAAATGATCAGCCTTCCGAAAACAATCATAAACGTTTAGCCTCTCTAAAACTTGGGTTTGAAATCTGGCTTCACGAAGAATCAATACTAGATCTCACCCGGACCCAAATCCTCCGACCATAGTTGATGACCCAGAAAAGATTTTGTGGAAAACTTCTAAGGCTGAAGACTCAACTGCTGTTAGGGCCATCCATAGAGAAATTTCTATCCCTGAACATCTCACAGCCTTCAAAGACCCTCAGTTTCACCTCCCTCATCAAAGAAATTTTTTCAAGACTAAATCACCAACTTAGATAGACCAGACTGACCTTGAGACTTTGGATTTGCACCAAATCCTCAGTAGAGAAGCCTCTCCTTCTACTCCTCCTGTTTCTCAGCTTCTCCACCACATTGGATCATTTTATTCCAATATTAATCAAAATCAGTTGGCTGGTCCAAGTACCTCAACTACACCCATTCACACCACCACTATGAAAACCACTTCACTTCATCCTCCTCCACTTCTCACAAATCCTCCCCTTGTAAATCAAACTTTGTTTCCACAACCTCCCATCATGGGAGCATGGTATGCTCCCTTTGTGCTACCACTACCTCTATTGCCTTTGCCAAATGACTACCAATCCTAGATTCCACACTTGACAGGAGCTGAATCTACCACTGCCCAATAGCATGTGGAAAAAATGAATGATGCTTTTGACTACATGGAAATAGAAGAGGAGACCATTAATATGCGTATGTTTTCCCAAAGCCTGGGAGGAGAAGCCAAAAAATGGTTTAAAATCTTAGCTCCTAACATCATACATGACCTCCCTTCCCTCTACCAAACTTTCATAAACAAATGGGAAATCAAGAAGAACCCTCTCCAAATCCTTTTAGAGTAAAACCACCTCAAAATAAATGTAGGTGAAAGTGTTCAAGACTATTGCACTAGATTTAACAATGTTTATAATGCCCTCCCACCTCACATGAAACCTCCCCAAGGCCTAGCCTTAGTGAAATTTCCAGAGGGTTTTGATGCCGACATGGCCTACCAACTAAGGGAGAGAGATCACCTAACTCTAGAAGACATGCAAAGAGGGGTTGTGATTGTAGAGGCCAACTTGATTGAGAAAATATCTAGGATGAGATCGGAGAAGAGAGTAACCTATAGAGATGAAATAGTGCCTTCGACTTCCTCTTTAGATGCCAAAATTGACACCCTAGTTACGACAATGGAGAGAATGATGGAAAAAATCAATTTGAGTGAGAGAACACCTCCTAGGGAAAACCAAGTCATTCCACAAAATAGGAATAGGAATAAATTTTTTAGAAAAAACCCTCCCCAAATCGGACAAAGATAGAATGACCAAAAAATTAGACCCCCTTTCCAAGACAACTATGTAGATGAAGAGGAGAGAGAGTTGGAGGATTTGGAAGAAAATCATGTAAATGTCATTGGTTCTAATGATGAGGATAACACTTTTATTACTGAAGAAGAACAAAGGATGTTCTCTTCAAAACCAAATGAAAAATCATATGAAGATTTAGAAGACTATAAGTTAGGATTTGAGAATTCCATAATGGAATTCCATAGGAAATATGACCTTAGGAGAAAAAGGAATCAAGATGTTACTTAAACAAATCAATCAAACACTACTATAAGGAAAACCCCTAAAGATATTCCTAAAAGGACAGCGGAAAACACAAGCACTATAGCTAAGAAAACTGATCTAAACAAGTTAAAAACCATCTAGCCTAGTAATGACTCAAGCTACCCCAGTACTTCAACTAGTGGCCTTGAAAAAACGTTGTTGTCTAAACCATCAAATCAAAATCAGAAAATAAAAAATGTAGAAAATTTTATGGCTGATAAAACTGATGTAAATATGTTAAAGACACCTATGCCTTTCAGTTTTGAAGGAGAGATTGCCAAAATCAAGATAACCATGCCTCTCACTGAATTGGTAACCTAAGAGGTGTATAGATCCCAGATTTTGAAAGTGTTAAACATAGGGAAAGATACCAAAACTCTAAGCTTAACTGATGATAAAATAGAGTTGTTGTTTGGTCCTAAAGTAGGGGGAAAATATCAAGAAGGAGTTGTCCCTCCTTTCTATGTCATTCTGAACATAGATGACAGAATTTTTCATAATGCTATGCTAGACTCCGGTGCCTCACACAACCTCATGCTAAAGGTTGTGATGGGGATATTAGGCCTAGAAATCACAAAGCCTTACAAGGACTTATACTCTGATTCGAGTGGGGTCAAGTGTTTAGGCCTAATCAAAGATCTGTGTGTCAATACGACACAAATCCCGGCTAAGAGTGTAGTCATGGACATAGTTGTTGTTGACATGCCCCCAAAGTATGGCATGCTTATATCTAGATCATGGGGTGCCAAGCCTCAGGGAAGCCTTCAAATGGACATGTCCTATGCCACCATCCTGGTCTTTAACCAAACAAGGAGGTTGTACCAGGAATCTCAAATGAAATACATGATGAGCAGCTTAGATAGGCCAAACAACACACCAATTTATTCCATTCACTTAGACCTTGAATCATTCATCTTGTACAATGAAAATGATATTACTGAACAAGTGAATGAAAATGAAGGAGAACTAAGCCTACCAGAACAACCAAATCAGCCCTCTAGTGAAGAAAATGACACCCAAAACTCTAGTAGCCCTGAAGTACAAAACAGTGAGAAATCTGAAATTGACACACTTTGGCACATGATCTTGATGGCTCTTATGGAAAGGCTAGCCCGGGAGCTGGAGTTTGGATCCATAACACAAATGAAGGCCATTCCTATAGACTAGATTTTCAGTGCACTAATAACATTGCAGAGTATGAGGCCCTCCTTATTGGTGACATTAGTGCTCCTTTTTGAAGGTTTTCTCCATTTTATTCTTTTCATGAATTTCAACATTTTTAAACAATAAAATTGTGATTATTTTGGCACCTTCACCTTGGAATCTTCAGTCCTGCATCTTTTATGCCTTTGATTACTTGGTGGATGAGAGTGAATAGAAGAATTTTGACCTTCTTTGAACTGACATTCTATCATGTTTTCACTTTGAAGCAATGAAAACCTCTTGGTGTGAAAACCCTAGCAGTTGGTATCAAAAGCTCCTTTAGTATTTATATGTGCCATCATCATGAGATACATCAGGTTTTTTTGATCTTATCAACCTTCTTGTAGGTAGCCATCTTTGACTGTCTTGCAGAAGTGTCACTCATGGCTAACTATCTTTGGCAGAATATACTTTTGATAAGGAAACCCTTGTTGGAGGCTTCTCTACTTTGTTTTAGAACAATTACATATTTTTTCCTTTGACCTGATTCTAGCTTTCTCATTATCTTAAAACAATGCTTCTTGAACACAAAGGCCAACCTTAGCACCTACAAACTCTAGTGACCTAGTGGAGGGAGTTTTTTTTACTTTTCCATGGACTGAAGTTTTGACTTGGGTTTTTTTTAGGAAAGAGGAGGGAACTCAGTTCTTTTTGAAAAGCTAGATCATTTTGAAGATTCACAAACCATTGAAATTGATCTACCTAAGGAGTTTTCAAAGGAAAATTTGTGTTTTTTAAGGCTTTGAGGTATTAGGTCAGCATGGTGAAAAGTAGGCAGAGGCAAAACAGAGTGTCCAAATGATAGGTGTAAAAAATGGGATGGAGATGAGTGACTAAGGCTTTATGAGGGACTCTTGAGGAGTAGTAGGTTGTCCAAGGCATGGTAGAGTAGTAGAAGACTGAAAAATTTATCCTATGCATGATCAAGGTAACAATATTTCTAAAAAAACAAAACAGAGATATGGAGGTTGATGACACGTCATTAAATGCTGAGGTAAAATTTCCAGGTGACCATGAGGACAAAAAAGAGCTCAAAAATGACCTTGACTGTCATGATAGGAGTCATGATAGTCAACATGACAATATTAAAAATCAGAGTGTTGAAGGAAACAACGAGGCTCACAGCTCTCCAAATGAACAAGATGATGATGCACAAAGTGATGGGAGACGTAGAAGTGAGGGTGAGATGGAAGAGGAGGATACACACAACAGTACAAAAGGTGAGAAAGAAGGCTTTCCAGCAGATGATAACATTCATGACAAGGACCGTAGAATAGAAATCATTAGACCTTTTTATTTCTCATACCACAGGGGGAAGAGGGATGTGTTTGCAGTCTTAAAAAGGCGAGGGGCCATCTCTTCTCCAGCTATCAAACCATTGGAAAAAGGTAAGGAAACAATGAATACATATGTTGAGGATCAACATGGTGAAGAAAGAGAATTTGAAATTATACATGTTGATAGTGAGGAAAAAGAGAAAATCTCTAGTTCGCTCATCCAAAGTAAGAATGCCCAAATAAGAGATCTTCAGGCAGAGTTGGAAAGAGTCAAGTACAAATATGATGTCTTAGATTGGGAGAATCAGAAAAGGAGTGCACACATGGAAATTTATGAGGTAAGGATACTCAGGGCCCGGAGACAAGCCATAAGGGCAGAGGTGCAATTAGAAGAGTACAAGAGGACTCATCTAGAGAGTGAAGAAGAAGAAGAAGAAAAGCCTAGAAGGAGGCAAAAGACCATTGGGCTGAGAAAAGCCTTGGCCAAAGAGAGGGAGGAAGAATCTACCCTAGCTGATAAAATTCCTATCAGTGAGCTACTTGACAGAGACATAGATTTTGATAGGGAGCCTTGGCTTGAGAGGTTCAATATGCATTTAGAAGATAAGTTGGAGAAGGCAAACACGGCCCTTGAGCTCCAAAGGAAGATGGCCAAATACTATGCCCTCAGAAACCAAATTGCTAGGGCAAAGCTCAAGAAGGCATTGCTTGAAAATAAAACACTAAATGAGGAAAAATGCCATGAAAGCCTTCAAGTTCTAGCTGAAACTTCCCTACAGGTGTCCAAGACCCCTTGAGTGACCACTCCACAAATTTTGGGCAAATTTGAACAAGATTTTGTTTTTTTTGAAATTTTGAGGCCTCTATGCGCAGCACCCTTGGTGTTGCGCACACATCTCATGCATCATCATCTTGAAAAATTGAAATTTTTGGATTCCTCTCATCATCCGCAGTCTGCTCACAAAATTTTAGACCATTTGGAGCAGTTTTGACACCCCAAAAGGTCAAAAAACACCTAAATTTTGACTATTATGCCTCATGTTCAGGCAAGCTGCTGCGCATAGAGAAGTGTTGGGAGAATGTAATTTTGGACAATAAAATGGCACTTATTAAGAAAAAAAAAGGTATATCCAGAAAGCCAAATTGATAAGCTTTCCAACGAGCTATCACGGAGCAAACTTCGACACCGGGAGGAGGTCAAAACAACACTGCAAGTACACCTATTCTCTGATATTTTGGCACTGCGCATACAGGACCGAAAGTGGAAATAGTAAAAAAAACACACTCAATTATTGCAAAATGAGTTTTTTAGTATTTTTAAGGAAAATAACTCTAGGATTAGGTGTTAGAAGTTATTATGCATTTATTTTTCTTGGATATTTATGCCTTGGGCCTTGCATGGTCACTTGGACATAAATTGTCATTTATGACTATTTTGGATATTTTAAAACCCTAATTAGGGTTTTAGCCCTCCTTTGCTCCATAAATAGAGCATGAGGCTCTCATGTATGTTGGTTGGCATTTGGTGACTTATTCTGAAGTAATACATAGTCTCTTGGAGGTTGAAATCAATTTGATGTCTTGGAGCTTGTGAATGCCCTAATTTGTTTATTGATGGAGGAGGATTGGTTGCAGGATCCCTGAGCTAGGTTGATGGTGAAGTGATTATATTTTGTTACTATTATTTCTTATTTCATTATGTTTCCATCTTTCTATGTTGCATTAGAACAAAGGATTTAGACAAAGAAATGTTTTGAAGGCAGCTTAGCTTTGTTTGTTCTTCACTGCCTTGATGTTTTCTTCTGTTAGGACATGTTAGAGAGTCCTTCATTGCTCTCTAGACCTCCTAAGCTTGTTTATTTCCTCAATGGTTTGATATAGTATGTATCAAGCATGATTCATGGTTAGCCCTATTTTTTTGATGTCACTAAAACAGTATTCTCGAAGTCTCTCTTTAAAGTACCATTACTTAGGTCTGTCAAAGAAGTTTTGTTTCAATCATACTCTTTGCACTTGCTTAGTTAATTGTTTTAAAGATCTTCATAGCTATAAAATTATATGTTCAAGAGTTCCCTCCTCTCTGACTATAGTTATTTGTGTATCTTAAATGTTTTCTGTCCTTGATCATGAAATCACTAGAAGTTAAATAGTTTTCTTGCCTTCTATATTTCATTAGAATGTTTGTCTTGAATAATTATTTTCTTTAGTTGAATCAAAGAGTTTAGGGTTTGCTATTCCTTTGATTTCCTCTCTATGATTATGATTCTTATAAGTCCCTTTTGTTTAAAGTATATGATAAAGGATTCTTGATTGCCATTTTTTCAACTTTTTGTTCTCAAATTTAAGGTCCATCTCATGATCCTTTAAACCCCGAAGATCCACCAACGAAGCTATATTTTCCCTACAATACTCCCTAATCCATTAATGAACCTATCATGACTTTATTAGAGTCCATTGCCCAATAAATTGAAGATTCCCTTGTTCTGTCTGTTCTATATAATCATCATACCCAACCAAAACAAACAACAAACCCTAATACTTCATAACTAGCCTAAAATTAACCTAAAAAAGAAAACAATTTCACATCTCTTGCACAAATTAGAGAGATCCCTCTTCGAATCCAAGAAGGCTAGGTCCTTGGATTCCAAAGTATGGTTAGATGTTACCCCTATCCATCTGTATCTTAATCAATCTACAAAATTATGAGGAGCTAACATAATGGTGATCACTATGGGAGCTTCTGAGTACATAGTTGCATGAATACATCTTAAGACTCATTTGACCCTCAGTTAGACTTAGAAAATCTAGTGAATCTTCCACCTCATCACCACACTAACATAATGGCGATCACGGTGGGAGCTTTTGAGTTAGTGACAATCTAACTACTCCTTAGGACTTTAGAAACCCTTATCAGTTATATTTAGAAAATTCAGGTGTTAGCCAAGAGTAGAAACTAATTGCCTCACCATCCTAGCAAGATGATGACTCAGCTAGAGGATACTCATTGAAACCTTAGGGATGTATAAGGAAACTCAGAAAATCCAAAATAGTCCCTAGATTGATTTTTGTCAAAATTTGGTAGTGGACCATCATATACATACCCTCAAAACTACAAAAACATCCACTTGGCAACTCCACTAGCCTCCAGTAGGCCTTTTTCACTCCACTAGTCACATAGGGTTTCCTAGGATTGTGTCAAATCAGTCCTAATTAGTTTAGAGGCCTAGTCACACATTGTGAGAGTTCAAAAAAACTAAGAGAGTTCGGCCTTCCGAAAACAGTCATAAACGTTTAGGCTCTCTAAAACTTGGGTTTGAAATCTGGCTTCACGAAGAATCAATACTAGATCTCACCCGGACCCAAATCCTCCGACCATAGTTGATGACCCAAAAAAGATTTTGTGGAAAAATTCTAAGGTTGAAGACTTAACTGTTGTTAGGACCACCCATAGAGAAATTTCTATCCCTGAACATGTCACAGCCTTGCAAGACCCTCAATTTGATCTCCCTCATCAAAGAAATTTGTTCAAGACCAAATCACAAACTAAGATAGACCACACTGACCTTGAGACCTTGGATTTGCACCAAAGCCTCAGTAGAGAAGCCTCTCCTTCTACTCCTCCTGATTTTTAGCTTCTCCACCACTTTGGATCATTTTATTCCAAGACTACTCAAAATCAGTTTCCTGGTCCAAGTACATCAACTACACCCATTCACACCACGACTATGCAAACCACTTCACTTCATCCTCCTCCACCTCTCACAAATCCTCCCCTTGTAAATCAGCCTTTGTGTCCGCTACCTCCCATCATGGGAGCATGGTATGCTCCCTTGGTGATACCACTACCTCTATTTCCTTTGCCAAATGACTACCAATCCTGGATTCTACACTTCGCAGGAGCTGAATCTGCCACTACCCAACAACATGTGGAAAAAATGAATGATGCTTTTGAATACATGGAAATAGAAGAGGAGACCATTAATATGCGTATGTTTTCCCAAATCCTAGGAGGAGAAGCCAAAAAATGGTTTAAAATCTTAGCTCCTAATAGCATACATGACCTCCCTTCCCTCTACCAAACTTTCATAAACAAATGGGAAATCAAGAAGAACCCTCTCCAAATCCTTTCAGAGTACAACAACCTCAAAAGAAATGTAGGTGAAAGTGTTCAAGGTTATTGCACTAGATTTAATAGTGTTTACAATGCCCTCCCACCTCACATGAAACCTCCCCAAGGCCTAGTCTTAGTGAAATTTCCAGAGGGATTTGATGCCGACATGGCCTACCAACTGAGGGAGAGATATGCCCTATCTCTAGAGGAAATGAAAAGAGGGCTTGTGAGTGTAGAGGTCAACGTGATTGAGAAAAGAGCTAGGATGAGATCAAAGAAGATAGTAACCTATAGAGATGAAACAGTGCCTTCAAATTCCTCTTCTGATGCCAAAATTGACACCCTAGTTAGGACAATGGAGAGAATGATGGAAAAAATCAGTTTGAGTGAGAGGACACCTCTTAGGGAAAACCAAGTCAATCCACAAAATAGGAATAGGAATCAGAATTTTAGAAAATACCCTCCCCAAATCAGACAAAGAGAGAATGACCAAAACATTATACCCCCTTTTCAAGACAACAATGTAGATGAAGAGGAGAGAGAGCTGGAGGAGTTGGAAGAAAATCATGTAAATGTCCTAGGTTCTGATGACGAGGATAACACTCTTCTTACCAAAGAAGAAAAAATGATGTTCTCTTCAAAACTGAATGAAAAATTATATGAAGATTTCGAAGACTATAAGTTAGGATTTGAGAATGCCATAATGGAAGTCCATAGGCAATATGACCTTAGGAGCAAAAATAATCAAGATGTTCCTAAAAAAAATCAATCAAACACTACTGTTAGGAAAACCCCTGAACATATTCCTAAAAGGACAGCGGAAAACACAAGCACTATGGCTAAGAAAACTGATCTAAACAAGTTAAAAACCAGCCAGCCTAGTAATGACTCAAGCTGCCCTGGTACTTCAACTAGTGGCACTGAAAAAACCTTGCTGTCCAAACCATCAAATAAAAATCAGAAAATAGAAGATGTAGAAAATTTTATGGCCGATAAAACTGATGTAAATATGTTAAAGACACCTATGCCTTTCAGTTTTGAAGGAAAGATTTCCAAAATCAAGATAACCATGCCTCTCACTAAATTGGTAACCCAAGAGGTGTATAGATCCCAAATTTTGAAAGTGTTAAACATAGGGAATGATACCGAAAATCTAAGCTTAACTGATGATAAACCAGAGCTGTTGTTTGGTCCTGAAGTAGAGGGAAAATATCAAGAAGGAGTTGTCCCTCCTTTCTATGTCAGTCTGAACATACATGACAAATTTTTTCATAATGCTATGCTAGACTCCGGTGCCTCACACAACCTCATGCCAAAGGTTGTGATGGAGATATTAGGCCTAGAAATCGCAAAGCCTTAGAAGGAATTATCCTCCTTTGATTTGAGTAGGGTCAATTTTTTAGGCCTAATCAAAGATATGTGTGTCAATCAAGCACAAATCCCCGCTAAGGGTCTAGTCATGGACATAGTTGTTGCAGACATTCCCCCAAAGTATGGCATGCTTCTATCTAGATCATGGGGGGCCAAGCCTCAGGGCAGCCTTCAAATGGACATGTCCTATGCCACCATCCTGGTCTTCAACCAAACAAGGAGGTTATACCAGGAATATCACATGAAATATATATTGAGCAGCTTAGATAGGCCAAACAACACACTGGTTTATTCCATTCACTCAGACCTTGACTCATTCATCTTGTACAATGAAAATGTTATTAATGAACAAGTGAATGAACATGAAGGAGAACTAAGCCTACCAGAACAACCAAATCAACCCTCTAGTGAAGAAAATGACACCCAAAACTCTAGTAGCCCTGAAGTACAAAACAGTGACAAATCTGAAATTGACACACTTTGGCACATGAGATTTGATGGCTCTTATGGAAAGGCTAGCTCGGGAGCTAGAGTTTCGATCCATAACAAAAATGTATTCCATTCCTATAGACTATATTTCCAGTGCACTAATAACATTGCAGAGTATGAGGCCCTCCTTATTGGTTTGCATTTACTTAAGGACCTCAAAGCTAAGAAAATATTTGTTCAAGGAGTTTCAGAACTGATCATTGGAAAAATAAAGGGAGAATATTCAGCCAAGAACCCTAGACTAAGAGAGTATAGGAATGTTGCCTTATACCTTCTCAAAACCTTTGAGAAGTATGAGCTCACTTTCATCCCTAGAGCCCAAAACTGACTTGCCAATGAGCTTGCCTTTGCTGCCAGCAATTTCCAAGTACCTTATGCCAATGAACAACACCTCATAAAAGTAAAAAATAGGCCTACAATACTAGACAACATAAACCATTGGCAAGTGTTTGAGGGTGATGAACAAATAGATGATTTTCTACAATCTAGGAATGAATTTTCAAGTACAAACAGAGTTTACGGCTTGAAAGAGATGATTTTGCTGAAGATGAAACTCCCAAAACAGAGTTGTCCTCTAATGTTGATATAAACCTCATTAAAAATCCTTATTATGGAGAAATTTTTGATAATTTGGATCAAAGAGAACTTGAGGTTTTGCAATGTAAATATGACACCTTGCCAAGGGGCCTTACAACATTAGAAGAGTTGTTTGATTTTAATGATGTAGCTAAAAAACCCAAGATGGAATCCACCGAAACAAATGTAGAAGAATGTAACATTGGAAGCATGGAAGAGCCCAAAATGATCAAGATGTCTAAAACTCTCCCTCCTCACATAAAACATAAATACATTGAGCTTTTTAGATAATTTAAAGATGTGTTTGCTTGGGGGTATGAGGACTTGAAATCCTATGACAAAAACATCATTCAACACAAAATTCCTCTGAAGGAAAATCAGAAACCATTCAAATTTTTTTTAGAAGAATAAACCCCGTCTTATTACCTTCAGTTGAGAAAGAGATCAAAAATATGTATGATTCCAAGATCATAGTCCCTATTAGGCACTCAGAATGGGTGTCCAACCTTTTGTCAATTAGGAAGAAGACCAGGAAGATTAGGCTTTGCATTGACTTTAGAAACTTGAACAAGGCCTCCCTAAAAGACAATTATTCCTTTCCTAAAATGGATCACATACTTCAAAATGTAGTTGTCTCACAAAGAATATCATTGCTATATGGCTTCTCAGGTTATAACCGAGTACTAGTCTTTCCAAGTGACCAACACAAAACGGCTTTCACTACACCTTGGGGTACATTCATGTATGTCAAAATCCCATTCAGTCTAATGAATGCAGGGGCCACCTTAGTCCATTTGAGAAAAGTTTTTGAAAAATGTAGGAAGTATGGCCTATCTTTGAATCCTAAGAAAACATTTTTTGGCCTTTAGGAAGGAAAAATCGTAGGCCACATCATCTTTGAAGAAGGGATCAATATAGATCCCAAAAGGATCGAAGGCATACTACAATTCATCCATCCTAGAAACATTAAGGAGGTGCAATATTTCATTGGAAAGATCAACTTCCTAAGAAGGTTCATCCCCAACCTTGCTGAACTCCTAAGGAATATTACAAACATGTTTAAAAAGGAAGTAGGAGTGAAGTGGAATATGGAAGAAAAACAATCTTTTGAGTTGGTAAAACAAGCACTCATAGAAACACCAGCCTTAATCAGTCCCGACTTCACCAAGGATTTCTACATCTTCTCATTTTCATCCGAACACACCGTTTTTGCAGTGATATTGCAAAAGAACATCATGGGGCAAGAGCAACCCAAAGCCTTCTTCAATAAGGCATTGAGAGATCCTCCTCTAAAGTATAACATCATGGAGAAACAAACCTTTGCCTTAATCAAAGCTTTGAAAGATTCTAGAGTTTATATCTTGCACTCACATGTCATTGCTTTTGTCCTACACACAGTTGTCAAAGACATACTCGATCAAGATTCTAATGGTAAAAGGGGTAAGTGGATTGCTACTATCTTATAATATGATTTAGAAATTAGACCCACAAAATTGATTAAAGGAAAATTACTTGCAAAGCTTATGGTTGAATCAAATTTCCAAGCATTAGACATGAACATAGTTGATGTGTTAGAAGAAACAAAAGAATTCACAGCTCCATACATTGAAGAAATATTTTTGAATTCATATTGGTATGCTGATATCATTTATGTAATTCTTCATCTCAATACTCCTTCTCTAGCAAAGACTAAAGCTAGATTATTGAAACAAAAAGTTTTAAATTTCTACATTTTAGATGGAGTTCTATTGGCGTGCTACTTAAATTTTTTCTTGAAGATGATGCTGAAAAGATCATGCATGAATTGCATGAGAGAGAATGTGGAGGTCACCTCTACTAGAATACCATAGCCAAAAAGATCAATAGAGCTGGCTACTATTGGCCTACCCTTTTTCCTGATACTCACAAACTGGTCATGACTTTCCATAAGTGCCAAATCTTTGATGACAAAAGAAAGCTTCTACCTTTGCCTTTGCATCCCATCAGTTTCAAAGTTCCTTTCCAAGAATGGGGGTTGGAATTCATAGGAGAGATCCATCCTACCTCATCTACCCAACATAAGTGGATCCTCATTGCCACTGATTACTTCACCAAATGGATAGAGGCCATCCCTTATAGGAATGCAACCGACTCAGTAATTATCAAATTCCTTGAAACCAACATCTTGTCCAAGTTTGGTTGTCCCAGAAATATCATCACCGATAATGCTACTGCCTTTACATCTAAAAGAATGGTTGACTTTTGTTATAAATATCACATCACACTAGGCCATTCCACTGCTTATTACCCGCAAGGAAATGGGCTAGCTGAGTCCTCTAACAAGAGCTTGGTGAACATCATTAAGAAGCTCCTATAACAAAATCAAAATGAGTGGCATAGCAAACTAGTGCATGCACTATGGGTTGATAGAATAACCACCAAGAAATCATTTGTTATGTCTCCCTATCAACTAGTGTATGGCAGGGATGCGGTTTTTTCAATATCTTTGGGAGTTCCAGTCATGAAGCTCCTCCAAAAGGTACAATCAGAAGAAAATGACATGTGAAGGAGGCTGAACCAAACCATCCATTTGCAGTAGTCAAGGGAGGAAGTTTACAAGAGGACACAAGCAATACAAGACAATATAAGAAAATTTGTGATAGGAGGACCAAGGCCAATGATTTCCAAATTGGAGACATAGTTCTGAAGTGGGATTCAAGGAGGGAAGACATGGGAAAACATGGTAAAGTTGAAAAATTATGGAAATTCCCTTACATCATTCATTCGGCAAGAGGTAACAATGATTTCTTTTTGTGAGAGCTAGATGGAGCAAAAATATTTGGAGGTCCTGTCAATGGAAGGATGCTCAAACACTACTTTTGTCAAAATTCCTGAATTTTGAATCTAGCACTCATTGTACATAACATTGCTTGATCAAGAAATTGAAAAGACAAAAACTCTAAAAAACAGAAAAAGGAAAAAGAGGGCAGATTTGAAAGAAAGGTACAACCCCATACCCAAAAAATAGTGATGCTGAAAGTGTCCACGTCTAAATGCCACTACTTGTTTTTGAAAAATAAGTCTTGTTTAATCATCTAGCCTAATCATGGTTGAACATGTTTTCAATTTATTTTCTGATAGGTTGGTGAAAGCAAAACTTGTCAAAACATCTAATCTTGACTTGTCAATAGGTGTAGATCAGGGAGAAAGAATGCTGGTTCTAAATGCTCAAATCTGAACCAAAGAGAAGGATAGGGATGCCTAAAAAATGATGGATTACTGCCCTCGTAATTTATAACTTTGTTGGTATAAAAATAATGGTTGTGTGCATCTTGTTTTAGTGCCATAGCCCATGATTAATCAGATAGCTTAATCCTGGTTTATTCATGCTTCAATTTCATGCTAGTAGGATACAGAACAAAGTTTTTCAAACAACTTAATCTTGACAAATGAGTAGACTAGGTAGAAAATAAAGAGAGTTCATTATACTAATCTAAAATCTTGGAAGAAATAGGGGTACAATTAGATAGTTTGATTTTTGTTTTCAAAAATAAAAATGTCAAGGGTTTGCAAATCCAAGTGCACAAAAAGAAGAAATTTTTTTAGGCAAAGTAGGCTAGGTAGGTAGACATGAGTCTGAAGCAATCATGTCTTTCAGATTTTTTGGATCACAACTACAAGAGAACACTTGAAAAAAGAAAAGAAAGGTTTGCCCAATGGATGAGGCACTGGTCTACAAACACAGAGACCCAAACATCCAAGGTTCTGGACACCTCCTGAAAAGGAGCTACCCTCCCCAAGTGGAGCCACTGTTAGTCATCAATAATTTTATCATTCGAACATGACTATTTGAGAAACTTATATTTCTAAAAACAAATTTCATAAAATATTGTGAGTTTTAGAAATCTCACTGCCTTCATCATCCTTAGGATAATTTTTTCACTCTTCTACTACTCTACCATGCCTTGGCCAACCTACTACTCCTGAATATTCCCTCATAAAGCCTAAGTCACTAATCCCCATCCAATTTTTTACACCTATGGCTTGGACAGTCCGTTTTGCCTCTGCCTACTTTTCACCATGCTGACCTAATACCTCAAAGCCATAAAAAACCCAAATTTTCCTCTGAAAAATCCTTAGGAAGATCAATTTCAGTGGTTTTTGAATCTTCAAAATGATCTAGCTTGTCAAAAAGAACTCAGTTCCCTCCTTTTTCCTTAAAAAACCCCAAATCAAAACTTCAGTCCATGGAAAAGTAAAAAAAAAACCCTCCATTAGGTCACTAGAGTTTATAGGTGTTAGGGTTGGGCTTTATGTTCAAGAAGAATTATTTTTAGGTAATGAGAAAGCTGGAATCAGGTCAAAGGAGCAAACATGTAATTAGTCTGAAACAAAGCAAAGAAGCCTCCAACAAGGGTTTCCTTATCAAAAGTATATTCTGCAAAAGATAGTTAGCCATGAGTGACACTTCTGCAGGACTGTCAAAGATGGCTGCCTATAGGAAGGTTGATAAGATCGAACAAACCTGATGTATCTGATGATGATGGCACATATAAAGACTAAAGGAGCTGTTGATACCAACTGCTAGGGTTTTCATAGCAAGAGGTTTTCACTGCTTTAAAGTGAAAACATGACAGAATATCAGTTGAAAGAAGGTCAAAATTCTTCTATTCAGTCTCATCCACCAAGCAATCAAAGGCATAAAAGATGCAGGATTGAATATTCCAAGGTGAAAGTGCCAAAATAATCACAAGTTTACTGTTTAAAAATGTTGAAATTCATGAAAAGGATAAAATGGAGAAAACCTTCAAAAAGGAGCACTAATGTCAGTGTATGCCTTTTTCCTCAAAAATTTTGTCAAAATGACCTTTTGCTTTTCAAGAATTGGTTCATGTTTCCAAAATGTGGGTAAGAGGAAAAGTTTAAGCTTGTTAAAAATTTTGTCAATCCAAGAGAAACATCAAGATGCTCCAGTAAAGGAAAAAAACCATTTTTTTCAGAGTTCTGCCACCTACATGACAAAAAGACCAAAAAGTCAGTGAAAAAGAAAGAAGGGAAAAAAACATTAGAAAATTGGGTTTGATCATGAAATTATTTTTGAAAAAGAGGTATAAAGGCCTTACTTCCCTCTTCCCAAGCTCATTTTTTTTTTGAAAGAAAGATAGAGAGTCGTTGAAGCACTTCTAGGCATTTTCCTGAAATCTAGGAAAAATTTCCCGGTGTTGCGCGTAGGCAGTGGCGCTGCACACAGACAGACCGACATTGTGCATAGGCACTGGTGCTATGCACAGGCCCTGGTCAAAGCTCGAGTTGCCCACTAAAATGGGCGCTGCGCATAGGGGAGGACCCGACAGGCTCGTGGAGAGGCCCGAGTCACCCACAATCTTCAGGCACTGCACACGGGCCTGCATGACAGCCTGATTTGCCGGTGCTACGCACAAGGGAACTTGACCCACCCAACACTGCGTATAGAGGCATGTAGAGGGCATGACTGAAACGGCCAGTCAGGTGGCGCTGCGCACAAGATAAGTTTGGCCAGAAGTGCCAAAAATTGGTCAAAATATTTTGCTCCTCAAATTTTAGCTAGGCTCCTGCACAAGTTGAAAAAGGTTGGTGGTCACTTTTTATTTTCCCTCCAAGTGTTATTTTTGCATCCATAATAAAAAAAGAGTAACAAAAACCTAAATTGCTAAAAAACCCTAATCTTCATGGAAAACAATCATTTAACCTTCTAAGGAAGTATTTACCAGTTGGAGAGTGGTCATTGGTGTAAATACACTCAGTACAAGCTAGGCATCCTTCAAAACTTTGAAATCATTCCTAGACTTACTTCCATTTTGTCCCCATTTGCTAAAATTTTCCCTCACCATCACTCATTTTTCCTCCCTAGACCTAAAGCTCTCCCAAGCTAAAAGCCAATTTGTTCAAGGACATAATCAATCACTATGTCCGGAGAAGAGATAAGTACTAGTAGTGATGAAGGCCAAGGGCCTATTAGGCCAAAACACAAGGAAGGAAGAATTAATATGTTTGAGCCCTTGGATACAATTCAAATCACATCTTCTCCCATGATCCTTGCATGTTTTCAAGATGTTGGATGCTATCAGTTTTGTGAGGGGGTTAAACAGGTCCAAAACCACTTAGATTTGACTAGGTTGTTCATTCTCAGCCTACAAAACAAGTAGGTCAACCTAGCAGGAGTAAATTTTACGCTATCATCTGGATCCATTGCTAGGGCCACATGGATACCAGATGTGGGTGAGAGATGGTTCAAGAGGGAGAAATTGGCCTTAAGCTACTATGAGCCCTTCCTCAAACCTAGGTATCAACAGGGTTGCAATACTTTTTTTCCCCTTCTCTCACCTGCTAGAGAGATATGAACCATTGATGAGGGATATCATCAAGTACTTCACTTGTGAGGGGAGGTACTCCAAGATTTATTCATATCACATAAAGCTGCTAATGCACTTCACCAGGGTTAAATTGCTAAACCTACCATACTATCTTTGTCGGAGCATTGACAAAATGGCTTCAATAGTCAAGAAAATGAGTTATGCCCACCAAATGCAAAGCCTTTTTCACCACTCTTTGGTTAAAATGATTGTTTTACACCAGCTAGAGGAGCAGGGAATCCCTTGGGAAGTTTTTATCTCACATGATATATTTGCAAATCCCCAAGCCTTCATTCAGCAAAATTTGCCTTCCACTTCACACCCACTTACCTCCACTCCTCCATCACCCCCTAAAGATCATGTTCCATTACCTCCACCCATTCCTTCTCCACAAGGAGAATTACCTCTTTCTTCTTCTCCTGAAGCATCAAATGAGGAAAATAGTGATAATGAAACAAGTCAAGAGGAGGCAGAGCAAATAGAAATGGAGGATAATGAAGTTAGTAATGATGATGATGAGTCTGAGGAGAAAGAAAACAATGATGCCCTTGACATTGTTGGGAAAGAAAGCAGCCTTGAGGCACAAAGCATGGAAGAGGACAATGAGGCAGAAAGTAAAGGCAGAGAAGAAAATCAAGAGGATCATAGTCACAATGAGGATGAAATGAAGAATCAAAGTGGCAGTGATGTTGACATGGATGCACCACAAACTGATAACCAAGCTAAAAAGAAAAACAGAGATATGGAGGTTGATGACACGTCATTAAATGCTGAGGTAAACTTCCCAAGTGACCATGAGAAAAAAACGGAGCTCAAAAATTACCTTGACTTTCATGAAAACAGTCATGGCAGTCAACATGATAGTAGTTGAAATCAGAGTGTTGAAGGCAGCAGTGAGGCTCACAACTCTCCCAATGAACAAGATGATGATGCACAAAGTGATGGGAGACCTAGCAGTGAGGGTGAGATGGAAGAGGAGGCTACACACAACAGTCCAAAAGGTGAGAAAGAAGGCTTTCCAGTAGATGATAATATTCATGACAAGGACCTTAGAGTAGAAATCATTAGACCTTTTGATTTCTCATACCACAGTGGGAAGAGGGATGTGTTTGCTACCTTAAAAAGGTAAGGGGCCATCTCTTCTCTAGCTATCAAACAATTGGACAAAGGTAAGGAAAAAATGAATGAAGGTGTTGAGGATCAACATGGTGAAGAAAGAGAATTTGAACTTATACATGTTGATAGTGAGGAACAAGAGAAAATCTCCAGTTCTCTCCTCCAAAGTAAGAATTCCCAAATAAGAGATCTTCAGGCAGAGTTGGAAAGAGCCAAGTACAAATATGATGTCTTAGATTGGGAGAGCCAGAAAAGGAGCGCACACATGGAAATTTATGAGGTAAGGGCACTCAGGGCCTGGAGAAAATCCATAAGGGAAGAGGTGCAATTATAAGAGTACAAGAGGACTCATCTAGAGAGTGAATAAGAAGAAGAATAATAGCCTAGAAGGAGGCCAAAGACCATTGGGATAAGAAAAGCCTTGGCCAAAGAGAGGGAGGAAGAATCTACCTAGCTGAGAAAATTCATATCTGTGAGCTACTTGACAGAGACATAGATTTTGATAGGGAGCCTTGGCTTGAGAGGGCCAATATGCATTTAGAAGATAAGTTGGAGAAGGAAAACAAGGCCCTTGAGCTCCAAAGGAAGATGGTGAAACATTATGCCCTTAGAAACCAAATTGCTAGGGCAAAGCTCAAGAAGGCATTACTTGAAATAAAACACTAAAAGAGTAAAAAGGCCATGAAAGCCTTGGAGTTCTGGTTGAATCTTCCCTACAAGTGTCTAAGACCTCTTGAGGGACCACTCCACAAATTTTGGGCAAATTTGAACAAGATTTTGTTTTTTTTTGAAATTTTGAGGCCTCTATGTGTAGCACCCTTGGCGTTGTGCACAAATCTCATGCATCATAAACTTGCAAACTTGAAATTTTTGGATTCCTCTCATCATCAGCAGTCTACTCACAAAATTGCAGACCATTTGGAGCAGTTTTGACCCCCCAAAAGGTCAAAAAACACCTAAATTTTGACCATTCTGCCTCATTTTCAGGCAAGGTGCTACACATAGAACAATGTTGGGAGAATGGAATTTTTGATATGAAAATGACACTCATTTAGAAAACTAGAGCTTGATCTGGAAAGCCAACTTGAAAATATTTCCAACGAGCCATCACGAAGCAAAATACGACATCGGGAAGGAGGTCACAACAAGACTGCAAGTACACCTATTCTCTGATATTTATCCACTGCACATACATGACCAAAAGTGGCAAAAGTCAACAAAACACACTCAGTTATTGAAAAATGATTTTTTTAGTATTTGTGAGGCAAATCACTATAGGATTAGGTGTTAGAAGTTATTATGAATTTATTTTTCTTGGATATTTATGCCTTGGGCCTTGCATGGTCACTTGGACATAAATTGTCATTTATGACTATTTTGGATATTTTAAAACCCTAATTAAGGTTTTATCCCTCCTTTGCTCCATAAATAGAGAATGAGGCTCTCATGTACATTGGTTGGCATTTGGTGACTTATTCTGATTTAATAGATAGTCTCTTGGAGGTTGAAAGCAATTTGATGTCTTGGAGCTTGTGAATGCCTTGATTTGTTTATTGATGGAGGAGGATTGGTTACAGGATCTGAAAGCTTGGTTGATGGTAAAGTTCTTATATTTTGTTATTTTTATTTCTTTTTTTATTATTTTTCCATCTTTCTATGTTGTATTAGAACAAAGGATTTAAACTAAGAAATTTTTCTGAAGGCACCTTAGCTCTGTTTGTTCTTCACTGCCTTGATATTTTCTTCTACTAGGACATGTTAGAGAATCCTTCATTGCTCTCTAGACCTCCTAAGCTTGTTTATTTCCTGAATGGTTTAATATATTAATTATCAAGCATGATTCATGGTTAGCCATACTTATTTGATGTCACTAAAACAATATTTTTGAAGTCTCTCTTTAAAGTACCATTACTTAGGTCTGTCAAAGAAGTTTTGTTTCAATCATACTCTTTGCACTTGCTTAGTTAATTGTTTTAAAGATCTTCATAGCTATAATCTTAGATGTTCAGGAGTTCCCTCCTCTCTGACTATAGTTATTTGTGTATCTTAAATGTTTTCTGTCGTCGATGATGAATTCACTGGAAGTTAAATAGGTTTCTTGCCTTCTATATTTCATTGGAATGTTTGTCTTGAATAATTATCTACTTTAGTTGAATCAAAGAGTTTAGGGTTTGCTCTGCTTTTGATTTCCTCTCTATTCTTATAATTCTTCTAAGTCCCTTTTGTTTAAAATATAAGATAAAGGATTCTTGATTGCCCTTTGTTCAAATTTTTGTTCTCAAATTTGGTGTCCATCTCATGGTCATTTAAACCCCGAAAATCCACCAACCAAGCTAAATTTTCCCTACAATACTCCCTAATCCATTAATGAACCTATCATGAATTTATTGGACTCCATTGCCCAATAAATTGAAGATTCCCTTGTTCTATATGTTCTATCTAGTCATCATACCCAACCAAAACAAACAAAAAACCCTAATACTTCATAACTAGCCTAAAATTAACCTTAAAAAGCAAACAATTTCAGATCTCTTGCACAAATTAGAGAGAGCCCTATTTGAATCTAGGAAGGATAGGTCCTTGGATTCCAAAGTATGGTTTGATGTTACCCCTATCCATTTGTATCTAAATCAATCTAGAAAATTATGGGGAGCTAACAAAATATAGTATATTTGACCATAGATACAATGTGCATTCATTTACAAGTAAAAAATGGAGATATCCATACATTATCATTGATAAATACATGCTTATAACCATCATACTAACAAAAAAAATATCATTGATACAACAACAATAGAATCCACATATAAACTAGTACATTTGCATACCAAATACCAATGGAATGAGCTCTTCATTAATGAATGTAGAAACCAATGAGAGATGGGACTTTCACATTCCACCTGACCATAGATTACCATAATCAAATATCTCTTCAACAAATCATCTCCATGCCATATTCCAAGCATAAATGTGGGATCTCATAAAACACATCAATCAAAACCAATGTAGGATTTCCAGAGGCCAAATTGCCTCAATCCTAAACCACTTATTCCTCCTCACGGTCGAAAATCACAACTATCACATATTGGTCTCTACCCAATCTATTCCAGGGCTCTAGAGTATTTGTTCGAGGACAAGTAACTCAACCCAAACTATTATAGGGCTTTGAGAGCGTTTGTCCAACAGTGCTTCCAGGACTAGTAACTCAGCCCACCTAGGGCTTCCATAGCATTTGTCTAACCAAGGCTTCTAGGATTGGTAACTCAAACCACAATTTTCTATTGGGCTTCCAGAGCTTTTGTCCAACCAAGGATTCTAGGAACTAATAACTCAGCCCACAACTCAAGGAACATGAGCATAAAAAAAAATACAATCAATAAAAGTTAACCCACAACACCATGGCTCTCCAAGAAATGGCATGGCTAAGAAAATTCAATATCAATCGAGGAAATCCTCCATGCCAATGAAATATCATGACAAAGAAACCACATTCATATACCATGAATGCTAAAACTAATGAGGAAACCATACATACAACTCGGTACCTGCAAAGCATTCAAGCTATAGCCATTGATCTTTATGTCCTCTTGCGCTTTCTTGCTCTTCATTTTCCTTATTGCTTCAAATCTCCAAGTATTCCACACTCTCCAAGGGTGCTCCAAGAATACTCTAAGTATCCAAGAGTATCAGAGAGAGAGAGAGAATAATTATATCTCCAAACTACACTGAACAAAAAACTTACCAACTGATCCTCATAAGCCTTTTTATCAGTGAGGCCTCTATTTTCTTAATTTTCCATTATTCTCCTTCATTTTCCTCCTCACATCACATGCAACTTGTGACCTTTTACCTTCCTTTTCTCCTATTTTCCATTATTTTCATAAATAAAATGTCAATTAATGCCTCATGCCTTTCTAAAGCCTTTGCCACTTCCTTTTCTAATTTCCTTTAGCCATAATAACCAAAATGAACACCCACTAGGATGTTTTGTGCAACATTAAACTTGGAATACGTGTCCCATGAACCATGCTTATTACTTTTAACTTTTATTACATGGAATTTTCACACAGGATATTACACTATTGGAGACTCGATTTCATCTTCACGGAATAACATATTCTATCTCCCTGATCATAGCTTCATGTTCACATTTCTCTTTGTACCTCCTTTCAAAAGTGTTTCATTTAAGTGTTGCTCTTCATCCTCACTTAGAACAAAGTAAGAGTTTTGTCCCCTTTCACCTCCATCATTTGTAACATAATTTTCATTCTTCGCTTCCTCTAATTTTGTGATAGTTGTAGGTAATTGTCTACCATATTCAATACCTGCATCCACAAAAAATTCATTAATTTTAAAAATATTAGAATCTTGGATCTCATCCACGACTTCATCCTCATTCTCTCCAAGAAATGGCCCTTTCTCTAGTTCACAATAGTGCACTTTTTCTACCTCGTACTCAACTACTTTGAACTCCCCATCTTTCAACCATGTTCTTATCATGTGTCTCATGTTATTCAACAACTTTGTTGCAAAAAATTCCTTATTCAACCATTTAACTTCATTCTTCAAAATCCATATTCATTTATGGTGTTCCTCATATTTTTGTAACCACTCCATAAGTACATTCATCTATAGTTTAATCTCAATGAGTTCCCTCTCGAATTCCTTATCATTCCACTTCATCTTTATGTCATTTTCCTTGACATCTTATTTCCTTCTCATGTGGCTTTCACCTAAACCTTTGTAATGACCCTTTGTGGTCATCCTTCTCTCTATATTTGTGAGCTTCTCCATGCTCAACAATGAAATGCACCCAAACGTGTCCTTTGTAGCAAGTCTCCTCATCTTTCTACTAAATACTTCATCAAGATTTATTCACTAGCTTGACTTTTTGGCATGTTACCACTCCAATAATTCTCAAAGGGTTGTTTATATTTTTTGGTTCAAAGAATATTAGAGGTAACCACAAACCTACTTTTAAGCCTGAGGATCTAGCCTTCCTAATGCTCAGAGAGGGCTCTGTCTTTAGATTTATCTTTGTTGATTTTAGTTGATTTTAGGCTAGTTATGTAGGATTACATGGGATTTTGATTTTGATTTGGTTTGGTGGTGAAATCACTTACTCATATGGATAGATGTAGGTCTATGTTCCATTGGGATAATGGAGTCAATGTGTCAAGAAGTCAAATCAGGATCAAGGTCTAAAGGAAATGTTTACAGGGCACGATAGATGGGTTACTTCAGATCTACAAGGCTGATGGTGAAAATGGTTTTAATCTGGGTAAGAGAGTAATTAAGGGTTCTCAAATCTGGATAATGAATGAAAACAAAGAGGTGAATCGAAATAAGGGAGAAATTAAGAATTCCTTTATCTGGATATCATAAGAAAAACATATAAATGATAAAAAATTCAAGACAGAGTGCTTTTACCATATTATGAAATAACATTCCTAATATATCATTTAGATTTAGAAAGACATATAAGTATTAGTGAAAACTTTAGAAAGAAACAATTGAAAAAGTAGAAAGTAATTCATTGTAATAGCCTAAGACATGAATCCTGTAATATGACGCTTTATTGCTTTAATCCAGTCTGCTGACTTGAAATTGGTATAATCACCCTTAGGTTCCAGAATAGTACAACTATAGAAATGTTCAGCAATTCATCCACCCTCAATACTTCCAAATGAGAAGTATTCATACAAAAACTCTTTAAAAAATATCCTAAAACAAACTTAGGTATTATTCATGGGAAACGAAATATCTTCATGCAAGAAGATAGTGACAGATTTCTAACTTATGCTAGCTATCCCTGTTTTTATTGAAATTACTATTTGTTGTCTTCAATTTGTTGTTGATTTCTCTCTTTTTTGTTGCTCAATGAGGGTTGTAGTTAGAGCATGGATTTGTCCTTTACACTGGCAGCTTTCATCTCTGTTTTGATTTTCACTCTGGCCTTTCAACTGATACACTTTAAACTCTACTTTGTAATTTTTTATTTGGATTTTAACTTTAACTTTAAATTGATACTCTTTGACTGTGATATTTTTACTGTAAACTGTGATTTCCCTGTTTTATCTTTACTTCTCCGTTTTTACTGCTATTTTCTTCATAGTAAATCAGTCATCTTTTCCCAAAATTCTATCTCTGGCACTTTGATTTTCATGATCCTCCTGAATATTTCATCTGCTTCAATATATTTTGAGAATGTAGGCTTTTTGACAAATAAGTGTTTCACCTCATGTTGCAGGTAAAACAAGTTCTCAAAATTCTTGTAAAGTACCTTTCCTGTGGGAATACCTTGCATGGCTGAGTTATTGGCTTGCTCCTTAGCCACTTCTCTCATCTTCTTATCATAATCATCCTGCTTCATTATTTTATCATGAATAACTAATGGATTTGGAAGGCCTTTTTTCCTTAGGACATCAAAATTCATCATGAACCTTGTGATGTCAATCTCCATATTCTGGCATTTTTCTTCTAATTGTATCATCAGATTCCTTTTAGTAATTACGTTCCTAACTTCTAGGATGGTTTATGTTCTATCATTAATTCAAATTTATTCTAGCTCTTGCATGTTCTTAGAATTAAGAAAGTTGATGATTTCAAGAGCTTCTTCAGGTTTCTTTCAAAGTTCTTCTTTTATCTTTTGGATAGCTTCTTTTGCTGATTTGACTAAGTATTTATATTCATAAATAACCTTGATTGATGGAAAAATAAAATTGATTGCTTCAATGATATTCGCCCATAGTTGATGTCTGACTTGTGCCATGGGTTCTTTTAGTGCTAGATCTTTCTCTAACTTCTTCAATTTCTCATTCAACCTATTAGCTTTTTGATCTTCATTCTTGTCCATTATTTTAGAGAGTTTATTTTCATCTTCCAAAGTTTTAAGTTGTTCTTTATTTCTGTTAATTTTATTTGTTTGAACAGACATGTCCTTCATTTCTTTGACTAACTTGCTTGCTTCATCTGTAGGATTTGTTGTTGTTGTTGAAGAATTTGTTGCTAAAGTGGTTGATGAAGTGACTTGAAGTGCTTTAGCCATTGGGACTGTAGGAGCCAATGATTCTGCTAGTGTGGAAAGCACAACAGTAGTGACTACAGGGATGACGGTGACTGGAACTTCTTCTGCTCTATCTTTTTCTCCTGGACAAACTTGTCCATTTCATTCTCCATTTCCTTGATTTGTGCAGTCAATTGAAGTATGAGATTAATCATCTCATCTTCCTAATTTGCATCTTGTAACACCTCCTTTTCTTGAGGATGTTTAGTAGGAGGCATCTTAAGTTGCGTCCTTAATGCAACAATTTCTGCATTATTCTTTTAAAATAGTTCATCTGCAACTTTGACATTACTAGGATCATATCCTACCTCAACAAAAAAATCTTCCAGTGATTTGATTCAATTATCTTTTTCCTGTGAGGATGATTTTTCTAATCTAAGTTGATCTTTGATGTTTGTAAGAGTGTTATGGAGCTTTTGAACACTCATTGCCTTGTTTCTCATTGTTAAATAAAGAATTTCACCAGCCTATTTTTGAAATTCAATCTGATCAATGGGATGAAGGTCATGTGCTTGAACTTCATATGATGATTTTTTGTAATCTGCTAGTGTTTTAGGATGCTTTACTTTAGGTTGTAGGAATGCCATCTACATTTTCCTAGTCTCATAGTAAAAAGCATAAAGTAATATGCTTTGGTCACTAGGTGAGTGCTTCCAATACTGATTGTATGTGTCATTCTTGAAAGCTTCATTCCTCATCATTATCTCTCTGTATTTATGCATAATGTCCATTCCTTCTCTACTGGTTTTCTAGAAGAGGAAATGTCAACATTGTGTTGCTTCTTAATAAGCTGAATGTGTGAAGTTGTAGGTTGATGTTCTTCTTCAATCACTGGAGGAGGTGCACTGTCCTGTGTTGTTGCATTTGTGTCAATCACTTCTATTGTTTCCACTCCTTCATTGACAAGATTTAATTTAGGATTCTTCATGTACATCAATTTAAATTTGGTTTAATTTGTATTCTCTATAGTATATTATCCTTCCTCTATGTTTCTTCTTGAGCTTTTATCTTCTTGGGCTGGAGTCTGCAAAGTTTGACTAGTATCACCTTGCTTCTCTAACTCTGGCAAGGTGTTCTCCAACCATTCAGACTGATTAGAGAATTTCTCAATTTCTAGTATCTTCTCATGTACATAAGGGTTTAGTTTTAATTTAACTCTCATTTTACTTATAAATCCTTGGGTATCATAATACCATAGAAAATTTTTATTGAATTTAAAATCCTGCAAGTACTTTTCAGCCTCTGGACCTGCATCTGTGCTGTTACAAATAGATGGGCCAACCTAATTCTTTAACTTGAACTGTTCCTTCTTCTTAGCTGGCAAAAAATTGATTGCATCAGAATTAATGATTTGCCTTATGTACTCAAGGGAAAATAACCTCATTGGGAGGTATTTTAGCAGTCTATATGGGATACGATTTGATCCATATACCCTTATCTCTGTATGGTTTTGGTACAAGTACCAATCTCCTATCGTATAATGTTCTGACAACTGTAGGACTTTCCTAATTTCCTCACTGATTCTGGGCTTCCTGCTTCTCTTCAACAAATTGACTATAGGATGAATGAAAGAATCAGTAAAATCTGTATATGTGAACTTAGTGGAGTCTTTCCTTATCAAGGAAGTCCAAAAGATGACTGACTGTGGGTTTCCTTCAACATCAAGCTTCTGAAGGTTGATGGAAAATTTCTCAGACTGAAAGTATAAAAACATGTGGAATAGGATTGAGGAATATTTGAAAACACCTTCAGAAGGCATTTTGATCAACTATTCATGAATATTATCAAGAAGGTACCGGGAAAAATTAAAAATGGTAGCAGGAGGTTGAACAAGTGTAAAATTAGAAAAAAAACATAGCGCTGCAACATCAGCATGTTCATATGTGAAATAACCAAGAATAAAAGACAACATGCTAATGATATGTCTGTTTGTTTCAGAAAATTTTGCTGAAGGGTAAGGAGGATTTATCTTAGGAATTTCTATAGAAGAAGACATGAAAGTCTAGAATATCTGGAACCTCTTCGGGAAGTCCAGATTTAGGTATAACTGTGTGAGTGCTTCAATGGACAAAATAATTTCATCTGGTCTGTATTGGATCTAAAGCATTTGATTGATTGACTCAGTAGTAATGGTAAACATGATTTATTTTTTGAGAGTTTATTATGGCTCTCTAGTCAGGGAAATAGTAGGATTGACATAGTCTAATCACTTTTGGGCACTGGAAGGTTTGTGGGACAACATATTTTGGAAAATTAGACTCGCAAATAAAATCTTCATCAGCCTAATCTATGGATTTTTCATGGCTCCAGCAGTGGAGCTCAAGAAGGTTAAATTATGTGACTGTGTCATTAATCTTAAAATATTTATCATCCAGGGGAGTGTGTTCTACATCTACACCAGGGGGTTGTAGAGGATTAATAGATAAAATACTTTTGGAAGCCATTCTTTTGTTAATTTCTTCAATTGATTAATCTTTCTACTTAGAAAAACTAATTTAGGCCTATAGGAGCACCTCTGACAGATTTGTAACAGTTTGTAGAAGGTTTTAAGAAGCCAATTGGTCAATTATTACTTTATTTAATCAAAAACAGTCTCAGATATTGGGCATCCTGTGAAATTAGGTCGAGGGTTTGCAGAAAAAAGGATTTGGGAAGCAAAAGGGTCTTCTTCAGGTCTACAGAGGTCTAAACTTCTTCAATTATTCAATGTCTGTGTTTAAAACAGTGTCAGGCCTCAGAATCTAAGAAAAAATGCATAGGGTCTATAGAAAAATGGATTTGGGAAAGTACAGAGGTTCCTTTTGGTCTTTTAAGGCTTCTATGCTAATTCAATTACTTATTTCTCTTTTTTTATAAGCACAGGTCTTAGTACTTTAGGTGTACCTGGAGAAATATGGAGATTTGATTTGCAAAAGGGTTATGGGGTTGAAAAATGCTTCTTTGAGGCTTTAGAGGTCTTTATAGTTCTTTGGATGACTTCTGCAACAGTTTTAGCAGCAAAGTGATGAATTCCGTTTGAATTTGGCTTAAAAACAGAGTCAACAACAAATTTTTCGGTCTGGAATAACTCTTTCTATGAAAAAGTATAACAGAAATGGTGTAAAAGGATGTGAAGGGTGGCTATATCATATTTTTAACAAACAATGACAATCATAAATACGCAGTCAATTTGAATAGACATAGTGGTTTGACAACGGTTAGGAGAAAACCGCTTAGTGGTTTTCGCATGAGCCAAAGTGGTGGGGTGGTATTTTTTGGGTCAATGTGATCAAATAAGAATTGGCCACATATCCAGGAGATGGGCTCCGAAAACCATGGATATCACATGGTTGGGAGTATGTTAACGATTGGGCTATGAAATGTGCGAAAGGAGATACGAGCCTTTAGATCTAAGAGGTTAAGATCTGATGGTTGGGAGGATGTGACGAATTCGTCGTGTTTTAAAAGTCATGGGGCCCGGGTTTTTTTAAACCAATGCGATATGTTATATGCATATAAGTTATATATTTGAGTTTTGATATAATATAGCCAATGGGGTTTGGGTAAGTGGAACTTTACGTATAGGCGAGGTTTAATAATTGGGCCCAAAATATATAACATATGGGGGAAATTAAACTATAATTTTTAAAGTAAAATATGGGTTGGGAATAATATACAAAGGAATTGTTTTAATATGGGATAAAATGTTTAATGCAGGAATTAAGTATAATAAAGTTAAGTGTTAATACAAAATGAATGGGGGTCAAATACACTAAGTTTAACATAAAACTTTATATCGGGAATGAATATTATTAGTGGGTTTAACATATAATTTAATCATTTAAAATTAGGATAAAGGGTTTTTTATGGGTTTTATGATAAAAGGAAACTGATAAAGGGCTTTTTATTTTTCCAAGGATAAATGTGCATTTTAACTTAGGAAAAGAGAATTTTTGCAAGGGGGAAAAGAGTCAAATAAGGGGAAAGTAAAAATGAAGGAGATGGGGTATTTTTACAAGGAATGATTTTGAAAGGAAGTTAATAAATGAAATGACCAATTTTCTACTATCCATGCCCTACGAAAACTGCTTCTGCCTACCCATATGTTATCCTAACATTTTTCTTCATTTACATGGGTGTATTTGAGCTTGCAAACCCTTATTCCTTTTTCTTTTAAACAACAAATTAACTAACTCTATCCTTATTTCTTCGAAGGGCCCAGATTAAACCGTTGAGCTCCTTATTATTCTCTACCTAACTACTGATCTACCAAGATTAAACTATTTGGCTAGATCTTTATTCTCTATTTATCAGCATGAAATTTAAAGCATGAAAGGTCAAAATTAAGCAGTTTTACCTTCATGGATTGTGGCATTTTTAACAATTTGCACACAATCTTTATTTTGTAGTAAAAGTAAATAGTAGTGGCATTTGAATTTGCCTCACTTTCATGTTTTATTTTATCTCTTTTTTGTTTGGGGTTCATTTTCATATTCTTTTTTGATATTTTTTTCTTTCAAGTCGTTTGATTTTTCTTTTAGAACTTTTACCCTCTTTACATTTTTTATTTTTCTAATATGGGAAAACAATTTTGCAGAAAGAAAACTATGTGCATATTACAAGACTAATCAATGTCAATTCAAAATTATGAATCCTATTATTATAGGACCTTAATAGTGACTCCACATGGGGATGACATTTCCTGGTGAAATGTAAAGAACTTTAAGATCAGTGGCCTTGAATTTTGACTTTGATTTTGCCTTGGAATTGCTTTCTAAGCTCTGCATTGTTCATATTTATGACATTTTGTCTTTCAAAGCTTAGGGCATTCTCTCCGGACTTCAACTTTGCTAGAAAAACATCCAATCCAATCTAAAATCTGCAATGTTATGTACAATGTGTAAAGTAAACAAAGTGAACCACTGTTATTTTGGGGAATAGTAATGCTTCAACATCCTACCATTGATAGGTTCACCTGGAAAATCTGATCCATCCAGCTCCTTAAAAAAAAATGCATTGTTACCTCTGTAACCATAAATGACATAGGGACCTTACCATAGGAAATAAAATTTACCATGTTTGCCTTTCTCTTATCTCCTAGAATCCCACTTAAGAGCTTTGTCACGTATGTAAAATTCATCTTCCTTCATCTTTCTGTCAAATATTTTTTTAATATTTGCTTGAAAAACTTGAGACTTGAGATATACTTCCTCCCTGGTTTGCTGCAAGTGTATGGTTTGATTTATCATTCTCAGGATATCATTGGTTTCTACTTGCAATTCTTGGATTATATTCTTTACTAGTACTCCTAAAGAGGATGGAAAAAAAAAATCCATCCCATAAACATGCTGATAAGGGGATGTGCCAATGGACTTCTTTGTGGTGAGTTTGTCTGCCCATAAGGCATTTACTAACTTTTTTTTCCAGGTTTTCTTATTGTCTTTTAGTAGTTTCTTGATGATATTCACAAGGCTGTTCTTGGAGGATTCAATAAGACCATTACATTGAGGGTAATAAGTTGTGGAATGGCCAAGGGTAATGTGGTATTTATTACAGAAGTCAATCATCTTTTTAGACTTGAAAGAATTTTCATTATCAGTAATGAGCTTTTGGGGGCATCCAAATCTAGACAGTATATTGTTTTCTAAGAATGAGATTATGATAGTATCAGTGGCTTTCCTATAAGGAATGGCTTCTATCCACTTAGTGAAATAGTATGTGGCTATTAAAGTCCATTTGTGTTGGGCTGAGGATGATGGGTGAATTTCACCAATGAAGTCTAAACCCCATTGCTGAAATGAAATTTTTGTGGAGATGGATTTAAGGGGTAAAGGCAATAGTTTTTTCTTCCCTTCAAATATTTGGCATTTGTGACAGGAGGTCGCATACTTTTTCACAACTGCAAACAGTTTAGGCCAGTAAAAAGAAGCTCTCAAGATTTTATCTGCAGTTGACTTCCAATAAAGGTGTCCTCCACAGTCACCTGCATGAAATTCTTCCATAATTTTATCAGCTTCATTTTTAAGGAAACAATTCAATAGAATGCCACCATGATCTTTCCAAAATAGTGCATTATCTATGATACAAAATTTCATTGCCTTTAACTTTAAAAATATAGCTTTAGCTCTTGAAAATTTAGGAGGAGCTTGTAAATTTAGTAATACAAATATGATATCTACATACCATGGTGAGTCTGAAACAACTTCACTGATCTGTGGAGTCGCCATCTCTTCCTGATCATCTAATTGGTAAATAAAATTTATATCTAAAGCATGAAAATTTTATTCAGCCATGAGTTTGGCTAAACCTTGACCTTTAGTGAGTTTGGTGGGCTTAATTTCTATGTCATATTCCAAATGGTGGCGATCCATTTGCTTCTTTTACCATTAGGCCCATTCTGAGTCAGAATGTCCTTCACTACTGAATTTGGAAGATAAGCAATGATATGTGAATACATGATGTACACTCTAAAATCTTTGATAGCCTTCACTAATGCTAGTACCTACTTTTCCATTATGTTATACTTTAAAGTGGCATTTGTAAGTGATTTGATGAAAAAATCAATGGGTTGTTCATAGCCCTAAGCGTTCTTCTGTAGTAAAACTGCAACAATAGTATGTTCTGAAGCAAAAGGAAAAAAATGAAATATTTTTTGAAATCATGACTTATTAGGACTGGTGTTCTTGTTAAGGCTTTTTTGCTTGATTCAAATGATTGTTTGGCCTCCACAGTTCATTTAAGTACCGAGTCTTTTTTCAACATGTTATTGAGTTCTCTAATTATTTTTGCTAAGTTTGAAATGAATCTTCTGAGAAAATTGATTTTACCTAAGAAAGCTTGCAATTCTTTAATATTTATAGGATGGCTCATGTTTAGAATGACCTCTATTCTAGCTGGGTCTATCGTAATTCCCTCTTTTGATATAATATGCCCTAATATTTTTCCTTCTTCAAGTCCAAAGAGAGTCTTTTTAGGATTTAAAGAGATGCCAAATTCCCTGCATTTGATAAACACTTGTCTTAGGTGATCTAGATGTTCATTATGAGTTTTTGAAAATACATGTATATCATCTAGATAGATCATAATAAAATCATGAATTTCCTTAGAAAAAGCTATATCCATAGCTCTCTGAAAATTGGCTCCTGCATTCATTAATCCAATGGAATTTCACATACATGAAAGTACCCCAAGGAGTAGTAAATGCAATCTTTGGTTGGTCTTTTGGCTGAACTAAAATCTGGTTATATCCAGAGAATCAATCAAGAAATGAAATCATGGATGAACGAACCACGCTCTGTAAAATATGATTCATCTTGGGGACAGGGTAGTTATCTTTTAGGGACACTTTATTTAAATTCCGGAAATCAAAAAAAAGTTTGATTTCCCCTGTCTTCTTCCTAGTGGGAACTAGGTTTGAAACCCAATCAGAATATCTGAGAGGTGCAATTATCTGGGATTCATACATTCTGTTAACATCTTTTTCAATCAAAGGCATTAAAACTGGATTGATTCTTCTAAGCTTATGTTTGAAAGGTTCTTGATCTTATTTTATGGGTATTTTGTGTTGTATTATGCTAGTGTCATAAGATTTTAAGTCTTCATAACTCCATGAAAATACATCCTGAATTTCCTTAAAGAGAGCTATATATTTCAATTTTTCTTCTTTAGGTAAGGATTTTGAAAGTTTGATAATTTTAGGCCTTTGTTATGATCCTATATTGCATTCTTCTATATTTTATCTTAATGGTTCCATCTTTGGTTTTCTTGCAACATCATTTAAATCAAAAAGGTCTTCTAAAGGGGCTGGTCCCTTAGGTAAAAAATTGTTTTTAAGGATTAAAATGTTAGAATCATCATCTGCTAATTCTTCAATCTCTAGCTTTTTAAAATTGTCTATTTCTACTTGAGTTAATTTAGTGGGTTTAGTGAAATATAAATTATTTACATCTGTGTCACTGTCTATTTTTTCATATATTGTACAATCTGTGTCTATGTTGCAACTGTGAAATTCTCCCTCAGCATTCATGAAATGATAAATTTGTTCATCCTGTGAAAATATCTACCAATATTTTAGATTCTCTAGTATTGTAGGCCTATGTTTTACTTTTGCTGTATATTTATGATTTGGTTGAAAAGGTAAATTAAAGGGATTAGCAAAAGTTGCTAAATTGTGTGCCTGTATGTTTTGTTTTCTAGGAATTACAACAAAGTCACACTCAAGCAATTCTTTGATCAAATCTAATATCGTTTCTCTATATTGTCTTAATCTAGGATTATACACATAATATTCTCCTCTAATTTGTTTTACAATTATATCAGTCTCCCACGATTGAAACCCTTTTACCTCCTAAATTTCTAATCCGCAGTCCTAAAATCACAGCTTCATAATCTGCCATATTGTTTGTACATTTGAAATTTAATCTAAAAGCATGACCTTCTGCATGATTTTTTTCCATGTTTCCTGCTCCTGCTCCTAATTTTTTCATTGATCCATCAAAATAGAGATGCCACATTGATTCATGAAATATGTTTTCACTGTCTAGGGATTTCGTTTTCTATTTTAATTCAGTGTTGTTCTCTATACTAGTTTCAGAATTGCATAAAATGAAGGAGTCCATATCAGTAGGTTTAGAATAAATGGGATAGTTTCGAGGTCTTTCTACACTACTAACCATGTATTTCATTAATGTCTCTCTGTAAAGTTTATTGGGCTGGCCAAAAACTGATATTGTTGCATAAAACATGTCTAATTGTAGAGATCCTGCAGTTTTTCTCCCCATGAGTGAGATAAAAACATTCCATACTTAGGAGGTATATCAGCTACTAAAATACCCATGAATATGCTTTTTCCATGGTATTGAACTAAATTTACACATTAATATTTGATTAAGCCTAGACATTTCACTTTACTACAATAAGATGAAAATAGATCTTTATAAGGTCTAGTTCTATCTAAATTCAAGGTTTTCATTATTTCTTTTGGCATTAAATTATGTGAGGCACCTGAATATAGCATAGAATTATGTAAAATCTAATCATGAACAATAAAGCTAATGTAGAAAGGAGGAACTCCTCCTTCTTGGTATTTTCCATTTACCTCAGGACCAAAAATTAGTTCTGGTTGGTCATCACTCAAATTTACAGATTCTTCTCCATCATTCATGTTTAAAGTCTCAGTGATATGTGATTTGTATACATCGTTCTTAACCAATTATGTTAAAGGAATTGGTATCTTCAGTTTGGAAATTTCAGCTTGGATGTTGAATGGTGCTTGTGATTTTCCTAACTAAATTATTTCTTCTTTTGTAATTGCAGTTTGGGTACGTTTTTCTTCTTTTTCTACAATTGGACTTTCATTTTCTGTTTGTGTTTCCACTGTTTTACTGATTTTAATTTTCTTTTCAGGGACAATTTGAGATGTAGTAGAAGTTTTGGCAGGTTTCAAGGTTTCAACAACTGTTTTGGTAGTAGTTGTTTTAGGATCTATTGATTTTGGATCAGCAACAAATGTTTTTGGATCTGAAATTGTTGTTTTAGCAGAATTTGTTGTCTTAGCAGCAACAGATTTTTGAGGATCAGCTGAAGTTTGAAAATTACTATCTGTAATGTCAACAATCTTAGGACTGGGTGTTATTTTGGGACTTGAGATTTTCTGATTAGGACTTGAATTCTTCTAAGTTGAATTAGAATTTTGTTGGGTTTCCCCAGGGAGGATTTGTAGTACTTTGGTTGTAGGAGCCTATACTATATTATTTGTTTGAGTTTGGGCAGATTTATCAGTTGGGGCCTCCACATTTTTCTTACTCCTAAGGTTATATTGCTTATGAACTTCATTAATTGAAAACTCATAACCTTTCTTGTAATCAAAAGACTCACCAAATTCTAATTGTAATTGTTGTAATTCATATAACTCCTATTCTTCTTGTGTAAGAAAAATGGTGTTATCATAATTAATGCCCATTAGATGGATCTGAATGTCTTCATCATCTTTGTTTTGGTGACAACTTTCAGTATAGTTCTCTTGGAAAGGTGGTCTTATTGTTTGATCAGGTGTTGATTCTCTATATTTACCAGTGTTGGTGTTTTTCCTAAAATTGGGATTTCTTATTTGAGGGCCTTGTTGTTGGTTATCCCACTATGGCTTCCTTTCCATATTATCTAACCTATCCATCATTCTTTCTAAATTTTTTTCTAAGTTATCTATTTTCAAATATGAGGTTCATGTTTCCTCTTTTATTGTCACTCTTCTTTCATTTCTTCATCTAGTTTTCTTGGCTAACAAGTTTGCCTCTACACTTATAGCATTAATTTGCATCTTCTATAAGGTTTTTGGGTTTCTCTCTCTCATTTGGTAAGCCATATCAATATCAAATCTATCAGGGAATTTCGTCAGGGCAGATTCTAGAGGAGGTTTAAGATTAGAAAGGATTGAATTGTAAATACTGTTATATCTTGTACAATAGTCCTGAACTGTTTCATTTGGTGCTCTTTTTATATTTTAAAATTAAGATAAAATTTGTAATGGATTCTTCCTTTTCTCCCATATACTAAGAAACATCCTATGGAAAATAGCTAAATCGGTAATACTACTAGCAGGAAAACCTTTAAACCACTTCTCTACATCACCAGTTAAAGTCTAAGCAAAAAGTCTCATTTGAACATCAACATCATCTATTTCATGAAGTTCAAAGTAGTTTGTCATTTTATTAACATGCTATTGTGCAGTGTAGTGAGTGGTTCCATCAAATTTAGGGATTTTGCCTTGATAATCTTGGGGCATGGAATTTAGAGGGGCTTGTAGGAACAATGGGGCATATCTGGCAGCCATGGCTTGGATTCTAACTTGGGTAGGAGGTAAGTATGAAGAACTTGGTGATGGGGTTTAAGTACTTGCAGATGAGGTAGGAACACTTGAAGATATAGTTGGGATGCTATAAGAGGTGCTGGGAAATGTGGTTGAAGTACTTGAAAATGCACATGCAATGCTAGAGGACGAACTTGCAGTATTTTGCGATGGAAATAAAACTCTAGGTTGAAGTGGAAACTTAAGAAACAAAGATTCTATGGATTGAAGTGTGGTGGAAATAATAGATGAGGTGGTAGTAAACAAGGATGAACCTACAGATTCTAAATGACTAGTAGAAGGTTTAGGGGTATAGGCAGATAAAGTAGTCAGTTCAAATGAATGTTGAAAATAAGCTTCATCAATTTCTTTAGTCAAAGTTGCAGTTATAGTATCGAGTTTATCATAAACTTCTAGGGCTTTTTCATCTGAATCTAGTGAAACAGTTTCCTTTTTACTTTCAATGAATGAAATGAAATCAAGATATATTACACTATTAGCTATGTCACTTTCTGATTTTGTTTTAAACAAATATTGCCCAAAATCTAAATCAAATTCAATGTCTTGTAAACTTGATAATTTATTTGGAAGAGAATTTTCTTTGATCAATGAATTCTTATTACCTAAACTTTCTTATTTTTTTCTTTTCTTTACAATTCTGTCAGGATTATCTACTATGACCGCAGGTTTTGGATCTGGATTAGCCCTGGTATAGTGGACTCTTCTGGAAGCCAGAATTACAGTTTTTTTAATGAAATTCTACTAACAACCCTTATCAAAACAATCTTAAGGTGAAAATATAAATAAAAGTATTTCATTTAAGATCTATTTAAAACACTGAGGATTGGTTAGTTCCCAGCATGGTCGCCAATCTGTTATCACTCCAATAATTCTCAAAAGGTTTTTTATATTTTTTCGTTTAAAGAATATTAGAGGTAACCACAAACCTACTTTTAAGCCTTAGGATCTAGCATTCCTAATGCTCAGAGAGGGCTCTCTCAATATGACTTAGCTTTGTTGATTTTAGTTGATTTTAGGCTAGTTATGTAGGGTTAATTGAGATTTTGATTTTGATTTGGTTTGGTGGTGAAATCACTTACCCAGATGGATAGGTGTAGGTTTGTGTTCCATTGGGCTAATGGAGTCAATGTGTCAAGAAATCATATTAGGATCAAGGTCTAAAGGAAATGTTTATAGGGCAAGATAGCTGAGTTACTTTAGATGTTCAAGGCTGCTGGTGAAAATGGTTTTAATCAAGGTAAGAGAGAAGTTAAGGGTTCTCAAATCCGGATAATGAATTAAAACACAGAGGTCAATCGAAATAAGGGAGAAATTAAGAATTCCTTTATTTGGATATCAGAAGAAAAACATGTAAATGATGAATACTTCAAGATAGAGTGCTTTTAACTTATTTTGAAATAACATTCCTGATATATTATTTATATTTATAAAGAAATATAACTATTGGTGAAAACTTTAGAAAGAAACAATTGAACAAGTAGAAATTACTTCACTATAATACCCCAGGACATGAAACCTGTAATTTGATGCTATATTGCTTTAATCTAGTCTAATGAATTGAAATTGGTATAATTACCCTTAGGTTCCAAAATAGTACAACTATATAAATGTTCAACAATTAATCCACCCTTAATACTTCCAAATGAGAAGTATTTATACAAAAACTCTTTGAAAAATATCCTAAAACAAACTTAGGAATTATTCATGGAAAAAGAATATCTTCATGCAAGAAGATAGTGACAACTTTCTAACTAATTCTAGATGTCCCTGTTTTATTGAAATTATTGTTTTTTGTCTTCAATTTGTTGCTAATTTCTCTCTTTGTTGTTTCTCAACGAGGGCTGTAGTTAGACAGTGGATTTGTCCTCTACGTTAACAGCTTTCATCTCTGTTTTGATTTTCACTCTGACCTTTCAACTGATACACTTTAAACTCAGCTTGTAATTTATGATTTCAATTTTAACTTAAACTTTAAACTGATGCTCTTTGACTGTGATATTTTTACTGTAAACTGTGACTGCCCCATTTTATCTTTACTTCTCTTTTTTTGTTGTTATTTTCTTCACACTAAATCAGTCATATTTTCCTAGAATTCTGTCTCTAGAAATTTGATTCTGATCATCCTCTTGAATATTTCATCTGCTTCAGTATATTTTGAGAATGTAGGCTTGTTGAAAAATAAGTGTTTCACCTCATGTTTCAGGTAAAACAAGTTCTGAAAATTCTTGTAAAGTACCTTTCATGTGGGAATAATTTTCATGGTTGAGTTATTGGCTTGCTCCTTAGCCACTTATCTCATCTTCTTATCATAATCATCCTTCTTCATTAGTTTATCATGAATACCTAATGGATTTGGAAGGCCTTTTTGCCTTAGGACATCAAACTTCATCATGAACCTTGTGATGGAAATCTCCATATTATGGAATTTTTCTTCTAACTGTATCATCAGATTCATTTTAGTAATTACCTTCCTAACTTCTAGGATGATTTCTATTCTATCATTAACTTCAATTTCTTCTAGCTCTTGCCTGTTTGTAGAATTAAGAATTTTGATGGTTTCAAGAGCCTCTTTAGTTTTTTTGCCAAGTTCTTCTTTTATCTTTTGGATAATTTCTTTTGCTAATTTGACTAAGACTTTATATTCATAGATAACCTAGACTAATGGCCAAATATCATTGACTTCTTCAATGATATTGGTCCATAGTTGTTGTTAGGCTTGTGCCATGGGTTATTTTAGTGTTATGTCTTTTATAACTCCTTCAATTTCTCATTCAACCTGTTAGCTTTTTTCTCTTCATTATTGTGCATTATTTTAGAAATTTTCTTTTCATCTTCTAGACTTTTAAGTTGTTCTTTAAGTCTGTTAATTTCATTTGTCTGAATAGACATGTCCTGCATTGCTTTGACTAACTTGCTTGCTTCATCTATATGTTGTGTTTTTGTTGTTGAAGACTCTATTACTGAAGTGGTCAATGAAGTTAGTGGAAGTGTTGTAGCCATTGGGACTCTAGGAGCTAATGATTCTTCTAGTGTGGAAGGCACAACAGTAGTGACTATTGGGATGAATGTTACTAGAACTTCTTCTACTCTATCCTTTTTCTCCTGGAACAACTTGTCTATTTCATTCTCCATTTCCTTGATTTGCACAGTCAACTGAAGTATGAGATTCATCATCTCATCTTTCTTATTTGCATCTTGTAACACCTCCTTTGCTTGAGGTTGTTCAGTAGGAGGCAACTTAAGTTGATTCTTTAATGCAAAAATGTTTGCATTCTTATTTTTAATTAGTTCATCTACAAATTTGACATTACTAGGATCATATCCTACTTCAATAACCAAATCTTCCAGCGATTTGGTTATATTATATTTTTCTTTTGAGGATGATTTTTCTAATCTGAGTTGATCTCTGATGTTTGTAAGAGTGTTTCAGAGCTTTTGAAGACTCATTGCCTTGTTTTTCATTGTTGAATAAAGAATTTCACCAGCCTGTTTGTGAAATTTAATCTAAATAATGGGATGAAGGTCATTTGCTTGAAATTCATATGATGATTTTTTGTAATCTGCTGGTGTTTTAACATGCTTTATTTTAGGCTGTAGGAATGTCATCTGCATTTTCCTAGTTTTATAGTCAAAATAAGAAAGTAATATGTTTTGGTCACTAGGTGACTGCTTCCAATACTGATTGTATGTATCAGTCTTCAAAGCTTCATTTCTCATCTTTATCTCTCTGCATTTCTGCATAATGTCCATTTCCTTCTCTACTGGTTTGCTGTAAGAGGACATGTCAACACTCTGTTGCTTCTGAATAAGCTGAGTGTGTGAAGTTGTAGGTTGATGTTATTCTTCAATCACTATGGGAGGTGCATTGTCCTTTGCTGTTGTATCTGTGTCAATCACTTCTACTGTTTCCACTCCTTCATTGACAGGATTTAATTTAGGCTTCTTCATATACATCAATTTAAATTTCGTTTCATTTGTACTCTATGTAGTATATGATCCTTCCTCTCTGATTCTCTTTGAGCTTTTATCTTCTTGGGCTGGAGTCTGCAAAGTTTGACTAGTATCACATTGCTTCTCTACCTCTATCAAGGTTTTCTCCAACCATTCAGACTAATTGGATAATTTCTCAATTTATGTTTCTTCTCATGTACATAAGGAGTTAGATTGCATTTAACTCTCATTTTACTTATCACTCATTGGGCATCATAATACCATAGAAAACGTTTATTGAATTTAAACTCATGTAAGTACTTTTTAGCCTCTGGACTTGCATCTCTTCTATTACAAATAAATCGGCTAACCTGATTCTTTAACTTGAACTATGTTTTATTTTTAGTTGCCAAAAAAATTGGTTGCATTAGAATTAATGATCTTCCTTATGTACTCAAGGAAAAATAACCTCATTGGGAGGCATTTGAGAAGTCTATATGGGATAATATTTGATCCATATACCCTTATCTCTATATGGTTTTGGTACAAGTACCAATCTCCTGTCCTATTATGCTCTGACAACTGTAGGACTTTCTTAGTTTCCTCACTGATTCTGGGCCGCATGTTGTTGTTCAACAAATTGATTATAGGATGAATGAAATAATCAATAAAATATGTATATATGAACTCAGTGGAGTCTTTCCTTATCAAGGAAGTCCAAAATATGTATGACTATGGTTTCCTTCAAGATCAAGCTTCTGAAGGTTGATGGAAAATTTCTCAAACTAAAAGTATAAAAACATGTGGAATAGGACTAAGGAATATTTGAAAACACCTTCAGAAGGAATTTTGACCAAATGTTCATGAATATTATCAGCAAGGTATTGGGAAAAATTAAAAATGGTAGCAGGAGGCTGACCAAGTGTAAAAGTAGACAAAAAACCTAGCATTGCAACATCAACATGTTCATTTGTGAAATAACCAAGAATAAAAGACAACATGCTAATGATATGTCTGGTTCTTTCAGAAAATGTTGCTGAAGGGTAAGGAGGATTTATCTTAGGAATTTCTATAGAAGAAGGCATGAAAGTCTGGAATATCTAGAACCTCTTGGTGAAGTCCAGATTTAGGTATAACTTTGTGAGAGCTTCAATGGACAAAATAACTTCATATGGTTTGGATTGTTTTGAAGATTTTGATTGATTGACTCAGTAGTCATGGTAAACATGATTTCCTTTTTCAGAGTTTATTATGGCTCTCTGATCAGGGAAATATTAATATTGACATAGTCTAATCACTTCTAGGCACTGGAAGGTTTGTGGGACAACATATTTTGGCAAATTAGACTCCCAAATAAAAACTTCATTAGCCCGATCCATAGATTTTTCATGGCTCCAGCAGTGGAGCTCAAGAAGGTTAAATTTTGTGACTGTGTCATTAATCTTAAAATCTTTTTCATCCAGGGGATTGTGTTCGAGATCTACAACAGGGGGTTGTAGAGTATTAACAGATACAATAATTTTGGAAGCCATTCTTTTGTTAATTTTTTCAATTGATTAATATTTTGACTTAGAAAAATTGATTTAGGCCTGTAGGAGCACCTCCGACAGATTTATAATAGTTTGCAGAAGGTTTTAAGAATCCAATTGGTCAATTATTACTCTATGTAATAAAAAAAAGTCTCAGACCTTGGGAATCTTGTGAAACTAGGTCGAAAGTTTGTAGAAAAATGATTAGGGAAGCAAGAGGGTTTTCTTCAGGTCGACAGAGGTCTAAAATTCTTCAATTATTCAATTTATGTGATTAAAACAGTCTCAGGCCTCAGAATCTATGAAAAGATGCATAGGGTCTATAGAAAAACAGATCTAGGAAACTACAGAGGTTCCTTTTGGTCTGCTAAGGCTTCTGTGCTAATTCAATTACATATTTCTCTTTTACTGTAAGCACAGGTCTTAGTACTTTGAGGAGTACCTAGAGAAAGATGGAGATTTGATTTGTAGAAGGGTTCCGGGGTTGCAGAAGGCTCCTCTGAGGCTCTAGAGGTATTTATAGTTCTTTGGATGACTTCTGCAACAATTGTAGCAGCAATGTGGTGAATTTTGTTTGAATTTGGCTTAAAAAAAGAGTTAGCAACAACTTTTTTGGTCTAGAATAGCTCTTTCTGCATAAAACTATAACATAAATGGTTTAAAAGGATGCGAAGGGCAGCTATATGGCCCTTTTAACAAACAGTGACAATCATAAATGTGCAGTCAATTTGAATAGACATGGTGGTTTGACAACGGTTAGGAGAAAATCGTTTAGTGGTTTTCGCATGAGCCAAAGTGGTCGGGCGATATTTTTTGGGTCGATGCGATCAAATAAGAATTGGCCACGTAGCCAGGCGCTGGGCTCCGAAAACCACAGATATTGCATGGTTGGGAGTATGTTAACGATCAAGCTATCAAATGTGCGAAAGGAGATAAGAGCCTTCAAATCTAAGAGGTTAAGATCTGACGGTTGGGAGGATTCAACGAAGTCGTTGGGTTTTAAAAGGTGTGGGGTCTGGGTTTTTTTAAACCAATGTGATATGTTATATGAATATAAGTTATATAGTCGAGTTTTGATATAATATAGCCAACGGGGTTTGGGTAAGTGGAACTTTACGTACAGGCGGGGTTTAATAATTGGGCTAGAAATATATAAGATATGGGAGAAATTAAACTATAATTTTTAAAGTAAAATATGGGTTGGGAATAATATACAAAGGAATTTATTTAATACATGATAAAAGGTTTAATGCGGGAATTAAATATAATAAAGTTAAGTTTTAATAAAAAATGAATGGGGGGTCAAATACACTAAGTTTAACGTAAAACTTTATATCGGGAATGAATATTAGTAGTGGATCTGACATATAATTTAATCATTTAAACTTAGGATATAGGGTTTTTTAAGGGTTTTATGAATAAAAGAAAATTAATAAAGGGCTTTTTACTTTTCCAAGGATAAATGTGCATTTTAACTTAGGAAAATGGGCTTTTTACAGGGGGAAAAGAGTGAAATAAGGGGAAGGAGTAAAAATGAAGGGGATGAGGTATTATTACAAGGGAATGATTTTGAAAGGAAGTTAATAAATGAAATGACCAATTTTCTGCTATCCATGCTTTGTGAAAACTGCTTCTGCCTACCCATCTTCTAGCCTAACATTTTTCTTCATTTACATGGGTGCATTTGAGTTTGCAAACTCTTATTCATTTTTCTTTTAAACAAAAAACTAATTAATTCTATCCTTATTTCTTCCAAGGGCCCAGATTAAATTGTTGAGCTCTTTATTATTCTCTACCTAACTATTCATCTGCCAAGATTAAACTGTTTGGCTAGATCTTTATTCTCTATCTATCAACATGAAATTTTGAAGCATGAAAATTAAACAGTTTGACCTTCATTGATTGTGGCATTTTTGACAAGTTGCACACAATATTTATTTTGCAGTAAAAGTAAAGTAAATACTAGTGGCATTTGAATTTGCATCACTTTCATGTTTTATTTTATCTCTTTTTTGTTTGGGATTCATTTTCATATTCTTTTTTTCTTTTTACTTTTTCTTTCAAGTCCTTTGATTTTTCTTTTAGGACTTTTACCCTTTTTACATTTTTTATTTTTCTAATATGGAAAAACAATTTTTGCAGAAAGCAAAGTATGTACATATTACAAGACTAATCAATGTCAATTCAAAATTATGAATCCTATTATTATAGGACCCTAACATGGTACTTTCTTTGGTTCCGTCCTTAGAACCATTCCTTTCTCCTTTATTTATTGCATTTACTTAATTTACTTCTTTTGAGAAATTCTACTTGTTCCTTTCTTCCTCTACTACAAGGTTCTTCTCCACAATTATTTTTTCACTTGTTCTATCTGCTATAATAGGCTATTATCCACTGTCACTCTCCTTCGCTGCTACCTACAAACATCAATTCATGTGTACAGATCAATTTAGAAATACAAATATTAGTTTACCTATTGCATTCTTGAAACTCTCCAACCTCCTTATGTTGAGCAACTGTAATGTTTGTATAATCAACTATCCTTTCTTCCAATCTCAAAAAGAATAATCATCTCTCACTCTCTTCTCTCAATAGATAACTAGCTATGATACTACTTTGATGTCACCAAATGTAGCCTCACACCAATTTCATGAATGCAATCCATACACATGTTCATTTAGATTCCTTTCTAATCATTTTATGAAGCATTCACCATGTACTTTCAATATAAAAATATAGTTCATGAGAAATCATTATCTCTCTTTCTATTAAACACATTGAATAATTATTCTTCATCAAATAATACGACTCTCCACTCTGTCCCCTCCAAGCACTCATACATTTTTCATTCCATTAATTTTTTCTCGTTTATTACATGGAGTGTATGCCTTTTATCCATAATGTCATAAGTATTCTATTTAAGCATTGAAGAATTGATTTCATGAAAGAAATAAAAAATAAATCTAATGTGTTGGTAGGAACTCATAAATTTTAATAAATAAATACTCAAACGATCGTTTACCTCAAAACAACTCCAATAGGGTGATTCTGCTTTCCCTTTTTAACTCCTCAGTCTTAAATCTTATCTCAAAACTTATCTCCTCACACGCTAGCGATATCTGCACATCTTTCAAATACATCTTCGCATCAAAGAATCCCAACATGGCCATTGACAGATGCACGGCTAGAAACAATGATCCATGCCAAAATTAATCTTTGGCTTATGATTTATGAACCCACATATTTCCATTTTCTAAATGTTCATACACTAACATTACACACCCATTACAGAGATTACCAATCATACAATGAAATTGTCTCGCTATATTGAAACACACCCATCCAAAGACTGAATGTTCAAACCAGCTCCAGGTTTCAAGATTTCACATGGACTCAAGTTCTATTAATTACTTGTTTCACACGGCATGTAATTCTACCTATAATCATACACAAACAATTCATAATAGAAAGTATGAAAATTCATTTCAATCTCAAAATCTGCATATACATCTATCTTCACCCAAAAACCCTTTCATTCTCTTGGGCAGATTTAAACCCTTTCATTCCCTTGGGCAGATTTGCATTCGTTTGGCCATACTCACCATCTATCTCTATGTCTTATTCTCTTTCTATACTTCTAAACATGCATATGCATCTCCGTTTATTCTTGGGAATATAAAACTTTAGACATCCCAAGAAGTAATCCTTATCACTTCAAAATAGATCTTGTCTCATCTAACTAAATTCATAATTACAATGTCTTTTTTTCCTTTACTTTTAGGTAATTTAGAAATCCTAGAAATCCTTTTTTTTTTTTTTCCAAACTTTCAGAAAATTCCTTTTTAAAAATAGATACCTCTAGATGTTCATTTTTCTTCCTTACCAGTGCTTAACAATGGAAACTGCATTGTTGTTAACCCCATCCCCAACCCTTTTGTTATCAATGTCGGTTATCAATTACAGGTTACATCGATCTGTTTGCATTCTAATTAGTCTCTTCTAATTTAACTTTCCATTTATAGAATCAATATGCCCATGGTGCGTGAGCACAAAATTATTGATGCTGGAATGCAATGACGTATGTGCAGGTTATGAGCAACGGAAATACAGGAATGTGTTGTGTTGAGTTCTTCAAGAGCAACAATTTCATTTCTCAATTTTTACTCTTCTTGAGATGCAGTCATTGCTCATGCACCAACACAGATTGACGACGAAAATCATGCATTGTTTAGAAGATTCATACACCACGAATATTAACAAAGTTTGTGGAGCAGCAAACTAGAAGGGAGATATACTTGCTTGCGGTCATTCTCACATGATTCCCCAATATCATGTTGGAATTTATAAAAATTCCAGAATGACAATGGAGAGAGTAATACTCTTTTCTTTTAACACAGAGAAAATAAAAATTTTCACTTAGAGGACAGAGTTTCCACACTTAAAAACAAACTTCTATTTAAAAAAAAAAACTATTAGTAAACACACAGTACTAGAGGGGGTCCTCACTGTCTCTCAAAAAACACACACTGTCTCTCAGTAACAATGCACTGTTGTGCTTGAAAATAAACACTCTGTCTCTGCTGAGAAAATGCACCGCTGTGCATAAAAAAATTACATGATACCACAGAGGCTCTCGGGCCTTTTCTTTTATATGCCGCACATATGAAAATATGACATAACAAAAGATATTTAAAACAAATCTATTTAAAAGAAAACTAATGTTATCGGGGACCCACATTACAAATGTGCTTTGAATCGCGCAATCACAAAATTTAACTTCAGTCTATACTTGCATCGGGTCCGTGACTTACAACAAAACAAATGACCAACCAAACTTCCGATTGCCGATTACAAACTGGATGCGATGAGAAATAAAATCCGTTGAATAACTATGTCGGGTCTGGATCATATAACAAAACAAATGGACCAAAACTTAAACTCCTGTTGACACCTAATCCTATGGATGGGTGTGCATTTGTATTTTTGTATATTATTTAATATTAGGAAATAAGGAAGGCCAAGAGTCATTGGGAGCTGAATCCCAATAGCCTCACCTCCCATCTATAAGAGCATGTACATTCTTCAGCTAATACACATTCTAGTTTTGAGGAGTTACCTCCTGGTTTGACATGGTATCAGAGCCAGCCCCACAATTGGCATTTCTGCCCTGTGGTGTAACTCCCTATCCTTTGCTCAGTCAATATTTTTTAATAGTTTTTGCTGCTCTTAATTGCTAGACTCATATTCTGCATTTTTTTTTCCTAATATCCATGACATTTGCAGCTCCAGCTCCTGCAGCTCTTGAAGACTGCAGGCTCTGTCAATCTGCAAATTGCAGCTCTGCCATTCTGCCATTCTAGCAGTCCTGCAACTCTGTCTTTCTGTAGATTCAAGTTCAAATTTTTTGTAACGCCCTTTTGGGCCTCCCCTCCTCCATTACCTACTACGCCCTCCCTTCTGCTCGTCCCTCATATCCCCAATAAACAATAGCAACCAGCGCATACATTATCACTGTCCTGCATTCCCATACTCTACATAATCCAGCGCTGTCATATTTTATAAACGCCCTCCATTCCAGAAGCATACATCACGCTGCCTCATGGTTTAATACAGCGCTATCATAGAACGCTGTTTGGTTTATAATACAACGTCCCCTTGGCATCGTGGCTCCTCGGCCCACGAATTCCAAATGCCAGTCAATCCATATATTCCGTTATAACGCTGTTTGTTATATGCTACCATCTGCGCTGTTTCATAATAGTTTACATGCTGTATATATGTTACACCGCCCACGCATGGTATTTAAACGCTCTGTATTACATTGTATATAAACGCTGTATATTACAACAGTGTGCTTTATAATACAGCGTTTTGTTCATTGTCAGTCATATTAATACATTGTCTGCTTTATAATACAGCGTTTTGTTCATTGTAATTCCGCCCCTTCGTTGACTGCTCAAACGATACAACGCTGTTGGTCGACTATAACAATACCACGTTGCCACTGTATTACAATACCACATTCCATCGTTTAAGTCCAACACCATACTTTGCATTATTAATACGTTACCTTGTTAATACTTTCCAGTGCGTTTAAGATATACCTATACGTATTACTTATAAGTTGGTCTGTCCATCTGTGTATCTACATATTCTATACCATTTCCGCCCATATATACCACTCCGCCTTTCATAATACCACCATTCATTATATCCCATACCACCTCCATACCATAATACTTCCATTCACATTCCGTATTCCCCATTCCATATCGACTTTTCTATTCCCCAAACAAACAAAAAAAATACATTTTTTTTATGCAGAATCAGTTTATAGCAAAGAGTGTTTTTTAAATCATTCATTTTCTCAGAGTTTTTGTTGCATTTAGTTTCCAGAAAGAGTTTTTAAACTCAGAAAATTGTTCCAGCAAGAGTTTTTGCCCCTTTATTTGAAATATTTCAAGAGTTCGAAGTTTTTATAACAGAATTTGTTTCCTCTTCAGAAGATTTTTTCCAGCAGTCTAATGCATTCTCTCATCTCCATTGTTGGGATAGTTCTCTCTGGAAACGAGAACTATCTTGAATGGTCGCGGAAGATTAAAAACACACTCATTTTTAATGAGCTGTGGAAAGGAATCTGTGAAGGACAAGCAGAAAATCCACCAGAGAAGCCCACTTCAGACAAAGAGCTTGCCATTAGGGAAAACAAGAATTGCAAGGCTTATGCCTTGATTGCAGCCTCAGTGAGTGAAGAGGTGAGTCGCCATATTTCATCATTCTCAAATGCCTTTGAAGCCTTGAAGAAACTAAAAGAACTCTATGACTCACATTCAGAATTAGAAAATGTTCAATTGATGGTTAAGCTGTTCAGTCTTGGAATGAAGAATGATGATCCCCTTGCTTTAGCTTCAGAAGTAAGATCTATAATGCATGACATTGAAAACACTGGTGTAAAAATGGACATACCTCTCATAGCATATGTGAAAGCATTATATCCGACTTACTCACATTATCTTGAGTCTTTGCAAGCAAGTGGAAACTTTGAGCATATCACCTTTGATAAACTTGAGCAGAAGTTTGCAGAAAGAGAGAAAGATTTTGGGAAGATGACAGTCCCTTCATCTTCCGAAGAGGCTGCATACTTGGCACATAGAGAAAAGAGTCATACTCCAGATTCATCCAGAGGAAGAGGTGGCAGAAGAGGAAGAGGAAGAAGGAACTTCACAGAAAGGGGGGGCAGACAAGCTGACAAATCCCATCTTCATTGCACACTCTGCAATAGAGATGGACATGATGCACCCAAATGCAGAACACCATGGAACAAAATTGAGCAGCACAGAAATCAAGACAAAGGTAAAACCAATGACAAAGACAAAGGTAAAGCACCTGAATCCACTCACTATGTTCTAGCACATTGTAACAATGGAGTAACTGAAAACCTCTTTGATGTTTCATTTACTTCATGGAGAGATGATTGGTTGCTAGATTCAGGAGCAACATGTCACATGACATTTAGAAAAGATTTTTTGAAGAATTCACTGACAAAGTTGATGGAGCAGTATATTTCGCAGATAAATCCAAACTCAAGCCATCAGGGCTTGGCACAGTCAGGCTTAAACTGCCTGGTCTTCCTGATCATATCCTACATGAGGTTCTATACCTCCCCGAGTTGAAGAGAAACTTGTTGTCCCTGGTCGAAATCCGGCAGCAAGGACACTCAATTCACTTGTTTGATGGCAAGGCAGAGGTCAGAAAAGCATCAGATCACTCACTGGTCATGGAGGGAATAGAAGAAGGGAGACTCTTGAAGCTGAAAGGTTCATCTGCTCATGCTCAAAACTTTGCATTCAGTTCACATCATGATGAAGGTACATTTCCATCAAGTCTTTTATGGCATGCTAGATTTGGACAATTAAATTATGACAGCCTTCGTTTGTTGAAGAAAAATGGTGTTGATGGACTGCCTACAATTCCTAGAAAACCTAAGGAATGTGATGCATGTATTCTAGGAAAGCGTAGCAAACAGCCATTTCATGATTCACACTCAAGAGCACATAGGAAACTTGAACTTGTTCATTCATATTTATGTGGCCCTATGCCTATTGCTTCTGCAAATGGAAACAAATACATGATTACATTTATTGATGACTACACCAGAATGTGTTGGATTTACTTACTGAAGAATAAGTCTGATGCTTTTCAAACTTTCAAGAATTTTCATGCATGGATTGAAAATGATGCACAAACACATATTGGCTCTCTACGTACTAATAATGGAAAAGAATACACCTCAAATGAATTTGAAAATTATCTTCGTCAACATGGAATCAAACATCAAACAACAGTGCCATATAATCCACAACAGAATGGTGTAGCTGAAAGAATTAATAGAACCATCTTAAATATGGTCCGCTCCATGTTATTTTTCAAGAATGTAAAATTGATGTTTTGGGCTGATGCAGTTCTATGTGCTGTTTACATAAAGAATAGGTGTCCTTCAAGTTCAATTAGAAACAAAACTCCTTTTGAAATGTGGCATGGCCACATTCCTTCGGTAAAGCATTTCAGGGTCTTTGGGTCCACCTGTTATGCCCTGATACCCAAGGGTCAAAGGAACAAACTTGGTGCTAGAAGCAGAAAATGTATCTTCTTGGGGTACTCCAATACCTCCAAAGGATATCGTCTCTATGATGAAGCAAATAAGAAGTTTGTGATAGCGAGAGATGTCATATTTCTTGAATCTTCCAAGAGTGACAAGGTTGTTGAGTGGCAACTTGATCGCCTGGACAGATTCACACATGCAAAGTCTTTCCAAGAATTTGATAAATGTGATTCCACATCTTGAAGGGGGGATTCCGATATTGAATCAAACTGTGGAATCATGTCCTGAAGCACTCTCTCCCCCACATGAAGAAACAACCACGGATGACACATTGGATGATGTGATTGACAGAATTGGGAGATTGAATCTTGAATCAATCCCAACTCAGTCAAGTGACCAGCCGGGGCCATCTCAGAAAGGTCCTCCAAAATGGCTAACAATGACACTGGAGGATGTTCATCCCGATGAGGTTGGAAAAACAAGAACAAGAAGTTCCACTCAAGAAATCGAAGGTGATGTAGATAATTTTGATTCTCTTGTTGATATGGATATTGCTTATAACTGTGAATTAAGTTTGTCTACAGATCATGAACCAAATTCCTTCAAAGAAGCCACTTCTCATGATGAATGGAAAGAAGCGATGCAGAAGGAGTATGATTCCTTGATAAAGAATGACACTTGGAAGCTGGTTGATCCGCCTTTGGGAACGAAACCAATTGGCTGTAAGTGGGTCTACAAGAACAAGTACAAAGCAGACGGCTCACTTGACAAGCACAAGGCTAGGCTTGTGGCAAAAGGATTCGCACAGAAGGAAGGAATTGATTATGAAGAAACGTTTGCTCCCACAGCAAAATGGACCACCATCTGGACTCTCTTTGCCTTAGCAGCTCAGAGTGGATGGAAAGTCCATCAGATGGATGTAAAAACAACCTTCTTGAATGGAGATCTAAAGGAGAAATTTTATATGTCCCAGCCAGAAGGATTTGTGATAAAGGGTCAAGAACACAAAGTTTGCAAAATTGTAAAATCCTTGTATGGCCTTAAGCAAGCACCACGAGCCTGGTATGAGAAATTGACTGAGCATCTTCTGAAACTTGATTTCAAACATTTTGATCTTGATGATGCAACTTTGTTTGTTAAGAAAGTTGGAAAAACAGTTGTATATCTTGTGGTATATGTAGATGATCTTTTGATAACAGGAAACAATGAGAGCTATATTGCATCCATGAAGAAAGAGTTGAAGAAAGGTTTTGAAATGACTGATTTGGGTCATGTTCATTACTATTTGGGTATTGAAGTACTTCAACATCCTAAATTCATATTTCTTTCTCAGAAGAAGTACATTGGAGATCTCTTGAACAAATTTGGCATGGATGACTGTAAACCCTTAAGCACTCCAATGGAACAAAACTTGAAGCTCACATCTATTGAAGGAAAGGAATTTGAGGATGCAACTAAGTATAGACAGCTTGTAGGAAGTCTTATCTACCTGACCACCACCAGACCTGACATTTCATTTGCTGTTGGAATCCTCTCAATGTTCATGCAAAAACCTTGTGAAGGACATTGGTCTGCTGCAAAAAGAGTGTTAAGGTACTTGAAGGGGACTCAAGACTTTGGACTCAAATATATGCAGGTAGGCGAATTCAGCTTGATCGGATACTCTGATTCAGACTTCGATGGTGATAAAGAAACAGGGGTGTCTACTACAGGTTACACCATGAGTCTTGGATCAGGAGCTATCTCATGGAGATCACGCAAACAGTCAGTTCCAGCAGATTCCACGACCGAGGCAGAATATGTGGCAGCAGCTGAAGCAACAAAGGAAATTGTGTGGCTCCGGAAAATCCTGGAAGATTTGCAGATGAAACAGATGTATTCCACTCCACTCATGATCAACAACACTTCTGCAATAAAGCTGGCCAAGAACCCAAAGTTCCATGATCGAACAAAGCACATCAATACAAAGTACCATCTCATTCGACATCATGTTCAGGCCAAAACCATCCATCTACATCATTGTTCCACAAATGAGCAAACTGCTGACATCTTCACCAAAGCACTTGGAAGAGAAAAGTTTAAAAAGTTCAGATCAATGCTTGGACTCACCAACATAACATCCCTTCGGATTAAAGGGGGGAATGTTGACACCTAATCCTATGGATGGGTGTGCATTTGTATTTTTGTATATTATTTATTATTAGGAAATAAGGAAGGCCAAGAGTCATTGGGAGATGAATCCCAATAGCCTCACCTCCCATATATATAAGCATGTACATTCTTTGTATACACATTCCAGGTTTGAGTTACCTCACGAGTTGCCACAGGGAGAATCGATCAATAAACAGACGCGATGGCCAACTATAAATTGTGGCCTGAAACATACATCGGGTCCGCCTTTGGTTAATGCAATCGGGCCATAATACAATGAGCCTCCGATTGACTCACTTGCGACTGTTCAATACACTGCCGCGTGGTCTGTGGGATCACCCGCAGACTTCGGCTCAAAGCGGAGGGCGATTTTAATATGAAACAATTGCGATTGCGATGATCGCATCAGACCTCCTTCATCAACAAGACACTTGAACTTTAAAACATATCTGCTGCGATTGTGATCGCATTGCATCGCGATTCTTTACATCAACAAGACACTGCAAGTAAAACTTGCGATTGCAATTAGCGCTTAAGTAATGCGGACCACTTTATCGTGCCTTTTCAAAAATTTAAAGTCTTTCGCCGTTTAAACAAATTTTCTTCAATTTCAGTTGTTGAGGGCTTAAAAGCCCGAAAAGATTGTCTTAAATAAAACTCTGATCTTCCGTTCTTTTAACCACAAAAGTTTTCATTCTCTCCAAAAACGGATATGCCCATCAAACATTAATTCAATTTTACAATGGTGGTTGCTGCCCATCAAACATTAATTTCTCCTTACAATTTTCTCCATTCAATTTGAATGCGTGGCGCTGTGCACACAAGCTCCTCCGCTGCCCTTGTACTCTATTTCTTCCTGCTCAAGACAAGCAGGGGACTTTAATATTTTCAACATATCAGTGACCTCTAAAAGCCTGCAACATCGAATTATAGGATATATATCATCTTTCTTCATAGTTGGGGATTTGATTGGATATAAATGATTGAAAAATTAAAAGTCTGTTTGGGATCATAAAGTTGGATTAGCATTCAGTGATAAGTTGTTATTACGTCCTTCCACGCTTTATTTTGCGCTATTTGTTCTTATGTTGAGTTATATCCTTTATGTTTCTTAACGAGATAAAACTTTGATAGGGAAATTATAAAATATCTTATTGCTATATTATAAAGTGGTAATGTTTGAGATATTTCAAGAGTTATGGCTCCACCTATTTTGAATTCTAGAATTGCGTTTTATTTATTTATATATCTCAACTTTAAATTTATTATAAAATATAGTTATTTATTCAAAAAATTATTTTAAATAGATATAATATATAATTTATGAAAAATTAATGTCATTTTAAGTTAAAAAAAAAAAAAAACTATACACAAGAAACATATAATCTCAAAATTGCATAATATTTATTCTTACACCTGAATGTATTTATCAAAAGTTAGGACATTAAAGCAACCTTAATGGTTTATTCTTAGACCTTGTTTACGAATATATAAATTTCTTATTGCTGTTTGTGTAGGTTGAGTAGTTAAAAATGAATTCTAATTACATAAGATAACTTTTTGGTGGATTCTATTTTTCTAAAGATTTTTGATATATATATATATATAGACATGTTATATAGTATTAAAACGAATATATTTTTTCTAATCTATTAATCTTTTCCAAATGTTTTAAAAAGCATATTAATATTTTTCAAAATTTTGGATTATATTAAAGAAAATTTTAATAACTTTGAATATATATATATATATATATATATATATTCTGAATAAGTCTACTCTTATTATTGATACAAAATTTTTTTACATGGAGGTCTCAGTTTCATAAGATCTTGCTCAGAATTGCAGCAATTTGTCAAAAAAACTGATGTCTATCCAAAAATTCTCAAAAAATGAACCTACAACCCTGTTCCGAGCCATACAAACTAGTGAAGGCCGCCCACGTAGGGGAAACCTGCTTTAAACAAAGAAGCAAGTTTCTGAACATGTAAATTGTGAAAACAAAAACGCAAATGATCAAATCTAGACCAGCAAATGATCAAATCCAAATCCAGACTGTGAGGCAAAAACCTGAGAGTAAATGCGCGTTCAGGACTCATGAGAGTTAGAAGGCGTTTCTTCCACAATCCGGCATCCATATTCATAGGGGTCTTCATCCATCGCCTGAAGGTCTTCTTTGCCAATTGATCCACTGTGCTGCGAATCGCTCGGACCTGTAGGGATGCTGGTGACTAGATTCCTGTTGCGACAATGCTCCTCACTCTGCCTACTACCGGAGGGTGGAATGAGATGTGGTTCGTTGATATTCTTCTCCAAAGGCGCTACCTGAGCCTGGACAACCTCAGTCTCAGAATCTGCATGGAATTCAAAAGTGATTTTGGCTATCAAGGTGGAATGACATATAGCACATGGAAGGTAGAGCTGGGCTATTTGGGACTGAGCGGGGAGGCGAAGTGGAGAGACCGGAATGTGGAGGGAGCCCCGAGCATGAGTAGACTGACCAGACCCACGGCCACGACCACTCCTGGTGGCAAGATAGCGACCAGAGAGGTACTCTGAGGATTGGGAGGTCGAGCCAGAGGTGGAAGAAGAGGGCTGTCGAGCAACCTGCCCATGGCTGGTGCCTCTCCTGCACCGCATTCGTTGCCAGAGATGAGGCATGATGCTGCGAGCTAGCAAAAGAGATGCGAGGGTCGGAAGTGCAAAGGTTGGGAGCAGAGTCCACAAAGAAATGTAGGGGAGCACCAACAGGGAGAGCCGAGACACAATCAGAAGGGGAATTGGACTGAAACCTGCAGAAAGGGTTGTGAGTGTAGTGAAAGCCCGACATAAATTCAATGCAGCAAGCCAGAACACACCGCATCCCAGTACTGGTCCGAGAGCGGGGCTCTACTGTAACACTAGAACAACGCGAGCACAATGGAGACGCCACAATGAATCTGGACTGGGGCGACATGGTAGAAGTGCTAACGGGCTAGCATCGGAGGAAGAATTGCGTTATTGTAGCATTGAAGTCAGTGGCATGGAGTTTAATGCTATGCCTTGCGCGGAGTTGGGTGGCGGTGGTGTGAGTCCACACGTCAGCCCACGTCTGTCCACGCGCCATCGTACCATGCTCATCAAACACCTGCATCCGGGATATATATATATATATATATATATATATATATATATATATTATATGAATATGTTTATCTAGTATAGAATAGGTCTTCTAGAATTTTAATCTAATTAGTAGATAAATGGTGGAATTTAGTCTTTATTATAAATTATTTTTAATAGAGAATTACTATTTGTTTTTGAAATTTATTAAAAAATATTATAAAATTAAATCAAAATAAATTGTATATAAAATATTTTGAATATTAAATTAAATGTAGTTTTTTAGGTATGTAGTATTATTTAGCCATAAGATTGACCCATAGTGTCCTAAGAAAGTCCATATACAAGTGAGAATAAATTTTCATTATTAAGAATCTTGTTTATATATATATATATATATATATATATATAGATATATACTTTTTTATAACTAATTTAACTATATAAACTAAATGGGTGGTAATATGTGGATAGACATCAAAAATTATATGGTATAATACAACTCACATTACCAAGACTTTTTGAAAATCATAAAAATTTACTAAATTTTAATTTAATTTTATATTAGTATTGCTATTCATTAAAAAATAATTAACATATGAGTTAAACATATACATATTTAAAAAATATGTAGTAATTGTTGCACATTGCCTTGAGTGATGTGTTTGGCAACATGGACTAACTTCCTCTCATGGATCCTAACTCTTACGATTGTAGTGGAGAATAATTCTTGCAGGTTTTGGTCTAACATTAATCGTGATCCCAACAAGTGAGATCAAAGTGATAAGTATCGAGTTCGAAACTCACTTGAGTGCAGGAGATTGTTGGAAAGCGAGTTCTATGCTCCTCATGTATTTTGTGACATGGACTAACAGCCACTTGTAGATCTTAACTTTGGCAATTGTAAGAAAGACTAATACCTATAAAATTTTGGTCTAAGAACAATCATAATTCCAAAAATAATATTTTTAACCATGAGTTTCACCCGTATTTTATCATAAATATTCTTAACTAAAAAGTTAAATCTATGTGTCTATATTAATATAAATATTTTAAAAATAGTAACTATTTTAATATTGGTCCATATTGATAGTAATATTTTAAAATAAAATATCGTGTGTTGTCTAATAGTGTCAATATTGGTGTTCACACGAGTGGTTATTTAATTTTTTATAAATATTGATGCTAATATTCAATGGTTCAAGGGAGATCTTTATAAATGCCTCTGCACGAAGGAAATATTAAAATAGATTCTGAGCGTTTGACTTTTATTTTAGTTCAAGTATTGATAATGATACTCAAATGATAATTAAAGTGTTTTATTATTCCAGGTTTAAGTAGCGAATATTGCAATTCAATTGTAATGTTTATGCATTTCGGTATGGGTTATGGGTTAATCATTAAGTTTTTATTTTAAAATTGAATTATATTAGTTATATAAAAAGGAAAATTGTCATTACATTTATTTTTTAATGGTTATAAGATCAGTTTTTGAAGTTTTTTCCCTTGGGGTTGTGTAGCGTCGTGACCTTTTTTATTTAGTAGCTTTGCTCGCAGGGCATACTAAGGCCCACACTACGCCTTACTTATCTTTTTCTTTTTAATAGTTTGAAAGACTTTACTTTCCAACATGTAACACAAACATTTACAATGTTGTCTGAGTCCTCAATAATCATGAACAAGCATAGATATATAAGCACAATGTCTTCTAAGCATAGAGTTTTCTATATTGAGTAGCACAAGCCACACTTAACACCCAAATGTAACAATGATAATACATCATAGTTATAATTGTATACAATGTGTGTCCAAATTGTTATGTAAACAATAGAATAGTAGAGCTCCCACAACCCTTCTTTACAACACCATTTTCAGCCAAATTCTTGTGAACCAACTTCCACAAAGTTACAACATGTATGCACCCAAGACTTGTTGCAATCACATACCTTCCTTGCCACATATCCCTCTTTATAATTCATGCACCTCTTGCCTTAGATTGCAATCAAGAATTTTCCTCCCTGTGCAGAGTTGTGTCTAGCTCCCTCATCACAAAACCCCATGATTCATCGTTTGACTCATCTAGTTTACTCACACCTTGCAATTTTCACACAATCCAAGTTATGTGAAAAATGACTCACTACTCCATACCTACTCACATAACTTTGAAAACTCCTCTTCACCCATTTGACCTAGTATTGTCAAACTAGTTTCCTCTTAATTGAGTGTTCCCTCCACTCCCAACTAAGCATCCATATATAACGTGTCTACAAGCAACCTTTGTATCCAACCAACCATCATGTTTCCTCATTCTTCCATGTCCATAATTGACCAAACCATCTGTCCATACTCTCACCCATGCACATGTTTTTTTGGTATTTGATAAAATCATCATGTGTCATGTTCCATTCTCATATGCTATCTATAATATCCCTAATCACTTATTTACTTTGAAATCACAATTTGAGCCCATGCATTCTCCTTTACAGATTTATTTCATTGCATGTTACATCACATGTTCCAAACATCCAATGTACCTAGCATGACATGCCCCTTGAAATTCATTTGTTCCCAAGGTAACCAAAACTCTAAACCTCATGCCTTAGCTAAGGGTAGAGCATTCAATATGTGTAGCTTTCTCATCTCTGGTGTGACATAGAAACCCAAAATTTCATCTCATTGATGACCGAGGTGAAGGTGCCCATGCTCTTCTAGCCAAGTTTCTTAAAAATTCTGCCACCTTGATTCATTATGATCCCCAAAAAAATTTGGAAGAACTTGCCATATACAACTTTTCCTGAACTAATGCCTCCATCTTTTATAGGAAACCTCGAGTTTCATTTCAATTGAAACCGATAATTGTTGCTATTGTGGAAGCCCCAAATTTTCATGACAAAGTATGATCAACCAAAACTATTCGAAACCATAAACATTTTCATCTAGACAATGTGGCTATGTGATCACACTATCCATAATTTATCAATATCCTATTTCAATGATGACCATGCTACCCTAATTATACAGATGCTAACACAGTTGCAACTCTAAAAAATCAGAATGTTTAAATGTTGTGACTTTTGCTACTCTTAATACTCCAACCAAGTCTACTATGTATTTTAACATTCACATCCCTGATGCCTTGGATTTATTAGGTGATAAATCAAAACATCACTCCCAACTCATGCAGATGTGCATTCCCTTCCAAACCAAATGAGCCACCAAAGATATCTACATTGTTCGATTGCAGAGGGTAGATCAGGGTTTGGAATAAATTTCTCCAACAAAACCCATCATACACTGACCCCTTTGGAACACATCTGAGCAAGTGAAGTCTCACACAAGGAATATATGGGGGCTTCGAGGAACCTTAACAATTTTGCAGTGATGAAGGGGAGGGATATTTTATCCTATTATTACCATATTCAACATATTATCGCTTGATATCATTCAAAGGAAAAAAATAAGATATATCCTTATTGTTCGCAATAAACCCATCATTTTTAATTGTTTATGAAAACCATAATAAGAAACATGGACGATCCATTACATAATGTGCAAAAACACAAGATAAGTTAAAACTTGTTGTTTTCATTATGACTATGAAGTCTTCAGTACATTCAAATATGTCACAACTCACCAACCTATATCAATTATTTATAGTGCGAACATACATGAAGATAGATTTAAGTATAGACATAATAATTCTAAAACATTTCCTCTACATTGGTCTTTGATCTATTTACAACTTTACATTCCAGTGGGTGCAAGGAGACCGAAAATAATTTTTTTCTATGGGTGGTAAATATTACCCTAGATAAAACCATACAACATAATAATAACAACTTTCAATATGTTAAAAATTAATTAACGGAGCAATGAAACACATAAAATCTTTTGGAAACACAAATACAGAAGCACATAAAACAATAGGGACACATATATGCACGGTTCAGCCAAATTGGGCTACGTCCAGGTAGAAACAACCAATTCTTCCTTTTATATTAACCAACAAAATGAAGAGATACAACCTACAACATATTTGCTATAATTTCCTTTTCACTCTCACAAAACCTCCTTGCTCTCTAACTCAGAACCATTATACACAACTTCAATACAGTTCCTTAATATAAACTTAGCATTTCCTTCTAGGGAAAAAACTATCCTAAATTAGCATAACTTCTATCATCATATCATCTGCCTAATTAACGACCCAGATTGACTATGAAATCACAATATTTTACAAGGAAATTTTTCATCTATTTTTAGCTTTAGGGGCATGCTAGTCCCCGGACCCCCTAGCTTGGGGTAAGTTGTCCCCTCCGGACCACTATTGGGGGGATAAGTTCCCTCCGTACCCCCATGCATGGAGCGATGTATATGATTCCTTGGGTATACACAAAGATGAAACAAGGCCTTTGAATCCAAAAGATAATGAGGCTCCACACTCAATAGTCTCCCATTTGGATATTGGCTATAACAACTCCACCACCGCTTCACTTGTTGGAAAATTATTCCACTTTAGACATGGTTATTTCTCATATTCACCATCATACATGAAGACCAATTGAAATTGAGAAGAATCTCAGTTTCTCCCTCGTTACCACTTTTGTTAACATATCTGTAGGATTTTGGCTAGCGTGTATCTTTTCCACCTTCAAATTTCCATCTTCAAACACTGAACGTATGAAATGGTACTTAAGTTTAATATGTTTACTCTTGGAATGAAATGTTGAGTTATTTGAAAGATCAATGGCACTCTAATTGTAAATTTATAACCTTCCCATCTCTTGCTTCTTTCCTAATTCACCCATAAAACGTTGCAACGAAATCACTTCTTTACTAGCCTCTGTAGTAGCCACATACCCTTCTTCCATTGTTGAAAGTGCAACAATGTTTTGTAACTTTGAAATCCAAATGATAGTTTTTCCACCTATAGTAAACACATACCCTACAGTGTTCCTCCTGTTATCTCTATCACCTACCATATCTGCATCAAAATATCCATGTAGAGCAATGTTTTAACCACCAAATCATAATGCTTGGTTTGTGGTACCTCTCAAGTACCTAAGAATTTAATTCACTTCCATCCAATGCTATTTTCCTAGATTTTTCATATACCTGCTTAAAATTCCAATTGCATATGAAATATCCGGCCTTGTGCAGACCATTACATACATTGAGCTTCCAATTGTTGATGCATGTGTAACTTTACACATTTAATCCATCTCTTCCCGGATCTTGGGACACATGTCCTTAATTAGTTTGAAATGGCTAACCAAAGGTGTACTAACCGTTTTTTCATTCTGCATATTAAATATTTCTAGCACTTTTTCTATGTACTCATTCCAAGACAGTGTTAATTTGCAATTTTTCCCGTTTCTAGTTATTCTTATACCAAGGATTTGTTTTGTAAAACCCAAATCCTTCACTACAATTGAATTTTCCAATTTTCCTTTGAGGAAATTTAATTCACGCATGTTAGACCCTGCAAAAATAATTCCATCTAGATACAATAGAAATATAATATAGTTTCCATCATTTTTCATTTTAAGATAAACACAATGCTAAGAGTGACATCTAGTATAACCTTGTTCAGACATAAACCTGTCAAATTTTAGATACCACTGCCTTGGATATTGTTTTAAGGCATACATGATCTTCTTCAATTTTCACACTAATTTCTCCTTCCTTTTCATCTCATACCCTTGTGGTTTCTTCATATATATTTCTTCCTCCAAATTCCCATGGATAAAGGTTGTATTTACATCTAACTTCTCAAGATGAAAATATTATGTTGCTGCTAGACTTAAAATAGTTCTTATTGAAGTCATTTTAACAACAAGAGAATTTTTTTAATCAAAGTCCAAACCTTTCTTTTGTGAAAAACCCTTTACTACAATTCTAGCATTATAGATCTATTTACCTCCATCTTCTTCCTTCAGCTTGAAAGCCCATTTATTAGAAATGTTGTTTTACTTGCAGGAAACTTGACTAAGTCTGAAGTTTGGTTATGCATCAAGGAGTCCATATATTATTCCATGGCTTGCTCCCACTTCTTCCTGTTTTATACCTGCATTGATTCTTCATATATTTCCGGTTCACCAAATCAATCAACAATACATGACATAATGAATAAGAGTATCCTTTAGGTGGTCTACTTATCTTGGTAGATCTCCTAACACCACTTTCAACTGTTGTAGGTTCTTTTTGTTGTTTTTGTTGATGTGGCTACTGATCATTATGATTTTGAGGCAACTTTACTTTTCTGTGATCTCATCAAGTATTGTGTATTATTTGTTTTACTTTTCTTGATTCTTTTCCTACATCTAATCCCTATACAAGACCTTTTCATTGAATATGACACCTCTTATCCTAATGGTTTTATGTTTTTAATAGTCATATAAGCGATAACCAAAATCATTAACACCATATCCAATAAAGGCACCTTTCTTTGATTTTTCCTCAAGCTTTTTTCTATTTTATTTATTAATGTGGAAAAAGTCTTCACAACCAAAAGTATTTAAAAATGAGTATTTTACCTTTTTACATGTCCATGACTCCTCTGGAATACCATCGTCACAGGAAATTCAAAGTCCTCTATTTATTAGATAAACAACAAAATCTATAGAATCTTCTGAAAATTGTGAAGGAAATCCTGGATGCAATCTCTTACACCTTAAAAATTCCATGATTGTCCTGTTCATCCTTTCTAACACACCATTTCCTATGGTGTTCTTGGAATTGTCATCTCTCTATGAATTTCATGATTTGAAAAGTAGTTATCTGACACTTTGTTGCAGTATTTAGCTCCATTTTATGATCCGAGACACTTAATTTTATATCCTGTCTCATTATCAACCAAATATTTCCATTTCTTGGAAGTATCAAATACATCGAATTTATTCTAAATACAATAAATCCATGTTTTACTAGTTGCATCATCGATAAAAGTACATTAATAGTGAGAGCCACTGAGAGATGATACTTGATCACGTCCCCATACATCTTTATGCACAAGCTCTAGTTTTTCACTCTTCCTTTCTTCCACTAGTCTTTCTAGTTGAATTGTTACTTGATGTATCACCAGAGCTTTTCCATCACATTTCCTCGCTAAGAATGGCACCAACAGAATCATCACACTTTAAAGTACTAGATACAAAGACATAATTACTAATAGCATAACTAAGCCATTCCAACTTTTTGGCATTGAGCACAACAATAACAAAGCCCTAAATTCACGAACAAACTTTACCCTTACAAAACTTAACTATCTAGTAAACGTGTTAAATTCATTTAAATGATAAACAACAGATCCACCTTCTGACATCTCATATTAAATATAATATTCATATGAAATACCTTATTTTAGGTTGATATTTTTTCAAATATTTTGGCCAATGTCCAAAAAATTTTACCCCAAAAATACTACTCCAACAGGCCCCCAACACTCACCTATGTCTCATCCTCGATCCACTTAGTATTTATGTCTACCTATTGAGGGAATTGTTTCCTTTATAATCGCCATGAATGTCTCTAAGATATTATTTACTATTGTGACCATTTCCTTTACCTCTTCTTCTATCCCCAACATTTTTTTTTCTAATTCAACTATCATTTGGGTCTTGATATTTTCTATGTTATCCTAAACTACCGGCTTAATTAATTGGTACATAGTTATGATCCCATCCATGACCTTGAATGCTTCATCCTGCAAGGTCTCCATCCTCTGTGATAATTTTTTTGATGAGCTATCATTTGATTTATGTGATCAGTTAGCTATGATATTTCTAGCATGGTGTCTGTATTCCTATTCATAAGTAATGTGCTAAGGATGTATTTGATTTTTTGCACCTTATCCTCTGCTATCTGGATCCTTTGTGTCACTTCCTCCAACTCTTCATTATCCATAATTCTCATTCAAATGTGAATGCCTTCTTTGTAAATCTTGTGATCCAGGTGGATATTGGTGGCCACCCGCCTATTCCACTTGTACCCCCATCATTGCTTCTTTTAGTTTTTCAGTTTCCTTAATTATAGCACATTTACTATTTTTGGTATTTTTTCGGGTCCTGAACTTCAGAAGCCATTTTGAGGCCCTAAACCTGCCAATGTAAGTATTTGACTTGAAATTAGCTATCAAAAATTTTAGTCCTTGGACAGATATTTATAACAAGGTGTCATGTGGAGTAAACAGAGATCACATGCCAAAGTTACGACCCCAGGAAATTGATGTACAAATGTTGGGACAGGGTCCCCTAAAAGCTGCGAATTTTGTATAATTTTGTATTTTTTTTATATTATTTATTCTAGTGTAGGGGTTTTGGGGTGGGTCAAAGCCCCGAATGCATTGTAATGGGCCAAGGGTAGACCAAGTGTCCGCAAACTACAGTTTGCAAACCATTGGAAGTGTAGACTAAGTCGATATAAATAGATGAACCTTTTTGAGTATTAAGGTAGGAAATACTAAGGTCTGATGCTCTAAGGGTGAATTGTTAGATCTTTTGTTGCATTGTTGGGAAAGGACTCCTACTGGATGTGTGCGCGGAGATCCTCAGTCCTGTTGTGTGCGAACCCTGTTGGCTGTATGCGGAGGCTGCGTCGAATTTTATTGGGTTTTGGATGATAATATATGCGGATATGGTTGAATTACCTCTGTGGTATTCAAACTAATGTATTTCTATTGGTGCGAACTATTGGATCTATTACGAATATTTTTGGTTACCTGTTTATGCTGTGAATCTATCTATGTTATGGTATAACTTTAATATATTGATGATGCGTGATGGTACTGTATGCTGATTACTGTTGATATGCACATGAATGCGAAGTTATTAATTATCTTTGTGCACAATATTGGATCCATATATTGTGATTATATTGTTAAGAACCCTGTGAATAGATCTATTTTGTGCGAACTCGATAGGATGTGAACGCAAATCTGCTTGACTTACCTACTCTCTCTCTCAGGGTGCAGAAACCTAGTTCTAGCACCCTCCCATACTGCTTTGGGTGAGACTTTGGCCTGCACAAGAAGGTCACTGCAGAAAGGGCCAGTAGTATAGGGGTTTTTTGGCAAACCTTAACCTCCAAACCTGGGTCAGGACCCCTCGAGCCAAAAAATGGTTCCGTTGCTAGGACCAGGAGCATTTTGAGAGAGGGATCGGGTAATTCCAAGGGAACATTGGAGACCTAAGAAGAAAAAAATTGAAGAGTGGTTTAAAAATCAAGCTCAAAAATTTGTGGTGAAAGAGAATCACGATGCAAAGTTGAGAGCAGAGAAGTGGAAGAATAAGTACATTTTCATGGAGACCTATGAAATTTTATTTGTGACAACTGCAACCGAGATCCAGGAGTGTTTGGAAAGGCTTGTAGACTTCCAAACGTGTTGGAAGGGCAAACAGATCATGCAGTGAACTCCAGAGTTGATCTGACAATTGGAAAGAACTGACAATACCATCACTTGAACAGTAGATCACTGGATGGATAGTGTGTTGGGAGGATTTGTGATAGAATTTGTAATTGATCAGTTCATGTCCTATTCGAAGGTAGAGCGAAGATTACTTAAAGGTTTCTGGGGTAAGTTTATGAAAACCTTGCCACTACTGATTAAGATATTATTGTGCAAAAAGAGAATTTTGTGTAGCCATATAGAGTCAATGAGCTCTAATCGGAGCGAGGGTAGAACACACAGTGGTAAGTACTACATAACTAACCAAGAAGGAGTTAGATCTATCTATAGTCCAGTAAGGGATTCGACTGTGCAAAACGCTCCAACTCCACCACCTTCGAGCCAACACAGGGGTAAGAACTCACTTGTACCTCCACCCCCACTGGAAGATGAGATGGTCTCGCACATGAAGCTACCTACCTTCAAGGGTGTAGGGGATGAAGATATGGATCGATTCTGGTTTTTCGCAGGATCGGTATGGACTGTGCAGAACATGGCCAACGATGATGTGAAAAGGGCACATATATCCCTTGCATTTGAAGGAAGAGCCTTGGATTGATATATGGGATACAGAGCTTAGCATGTGAATGCGACCATTGAAGAGATTAAGAATGCCTTGAAACAATAGTTCAAGAATCCTAAGTTCTACTCTCAGATAGTAAACGATCTGAAAGATTTTAAGCAAGGACCCTCTGAGTCTATATGGGAAGCTGAGCAACGGCTAAAGAAGGTAATCAGAGAAGGATAATTTTAGTATGATGATAGGAAACACAATTGATGGTTCATTTCTATGTTACTTCCTCCTACGCTTACCTATGGGCCACCATGCCATTGAATCGCAAGAAAAAGCCTTGGAGATTGCTATGAAATTGGAAGTTGCGCCAAGAGATGATACCCAGCTGGGAGTACAACAAATCCAAGGACAGGTGGAGGTGATGCACATGGAGATCCAGAACTTGTGAAAGGACCGAGGGAAAGAAGCTAGTGCAGACCTATGGTGTATATGATGTAGGGTATCAGGACATAGCAAGGATCAATTCCCACTACTGGCAGACTGCTTACAGTTGGGAGGACCCAGTCCGTTATGTCTAGAACCGAGTGGACCAATGTTATGGTGTGATGACTGTCCTGTAGTCAACCTACATGATACTAACCACTACCCTCACCTAGGTGCATATGTCCCAGAAGTGAAACAATAATGGTGTAGGTTCTGTAGCTCCATAGGACATGACGAATAAAACTGTCAGACCTATGATCTGATGATAGACAAAGGAAACCTATACAGGGTACAATCAGACCCTTCTTCATCAAGATCCCCCGTAGGCATAGGTGGCTCCCCACCTAGGGGTAGGGGAGGGGGCAGAGGTGGAAGCACAGTTAGAGGAAGAGGATAGCTGATCTTCTATAACTGCGGAGAGGTAGGGCACTTTGCGAGGGACTGCACGAACACTGCAAGACAATCCAGAAGATATTGTAGACAACTAGACCATGTAATTGAAGACTACCCAATTCTGATAGCCAAGATGCAGGAAAAGCAAAAAACACCTACGCAGAATGTGAAAAGGGTTAAGGCAGAACCTCGAGACAAAGGACCAAGCATTAATGTCATAACACACAGTGGCATGGCTCCTGAGGGAGCTGCGGAGAAAGCTGAGGTGGAGCCTCTTATCTGAAAAGCAGCCATTAAACAAGAAGGTTTGGACTTACAGAATGAAAAGGAAACCTTTGTCGCAACTCGCCAAGACTTTGCTAAGGTTGAGGAATCTACTCCTCAAACCCCCGTGAAACTCAAAGAAAATGATGAGGTCAAACCATTTCTGCAGGAATCTATGAAGCTACTGTGCAATCAAAGGGTTGTAGAAAACCTCCAAGCTTTGATATCCAGTTATGCAGAAAGAACAACCCCAACCATCGAAGTTAAGGATCTGCACAAATTTTACAAGCATAAGAGGTGCACTGGTAGGGAGATGTGGTTAACCGCTTAGAGTGCCGATTACCAGATGGATCAGGTTATTCTAGACCTAGGCTGAGATGCAAATGTACTACCTAAGAAAATTTGGCAGCGAATGGGAGAACCCAGGTTGGAATGGTCCACTATCCAGCAGCGCATGGAAAATCAACAGAAGATCATACCGTTGGGTAGATTTTCAAATATCGTGGTAAATATTGTAGGAGTTAAGGTCTAGGCTGACTTCGAGGTCATTCAGATTGTAGAAGATGCAAACCCTTATATTGCACTCCTAGGATTGGACTGGATCATAGATATGGGCAGCATCATCAATTTGAAGAAAAGAAGCATGGTATTTGAAAATGAGGGTACATGGGTGATAGTACCATTAGACCATGTAGAAGGAGAACAGTATACAGAGCCGGTGCTTGAAGAAGAAGACATGGATCATATTTATAAGTTAACTGTGCGGGACAAAGATTGGATCAATCCCACAACCATTGGTGTACTATGTTGGGAAAATGATAGCGAGTGTTTCTCTGACTCCGACAGGGAAATAGAAAACTGGCAGAACCGGTTACATGATGTGTTTGCGCTGCAATGTCTTAGGATCACAAAGGACTTCTGATGCATCTCCTCAGAGGTAAGATAAATTCCCTAATTTGATGGTTCTAGTAGTATTAAGGAGTTTTTGTGAATGTTTGAGGCTGAGGTTCCGCGAGAGCGAAGGCTATGGGCCCTGAATCTAGCCATGCGTGCAATGCCTGCAAGGTGGTGGGATACGCATAAGGGGGCATTCCAGGATTGGGAAGAGTGTCAGGATATGATGATATTGCGATTCTAACCTCTGACCTTCTTGTGTGTAAAAACATTCCTTGGCCCTGGAGACTCGCGCGAGCATCTATTCACTTGGATGGAAAAATGGTGTGACCAGACTACAGAAGAATGGGTTCACCTGTTTATTCATGCCTTGGGACAAATTCCCACCGCATGGTACTTAGATGCAGAGCTACATCAGTGCACCTGCCACTGGGAAACATTAAAGGAAGAATTTTTAGGGACATTTGGGCTAATAGGGGGAACGAAGGTGCTTGACGAAGCTCTGTAGGATATAGATACCTTCATATTGGATGAATCACGCCCCTACATAGCACTTGGGGTACCGACATGGGAAAAACAGATGCAGGATATTTCCAACTGCCATAATATAACCATCAAAGAGTGCGATGAGGATCCGCACAATGTCTCTATCCCAGAGTCGCAGGGGGAGCATGCATTTGCGGGACCTCCACTACAAATTGTGGATGTTACAAATCCTCTGAAGCTGTGAGAAGTAAAAATTTGCATGGAAGAGCAGCCTAAGCTGGATAAAATTGGGGATTATTAGTTTGATGATACAGTAGAAAAATTTGCCGAACTGCTCACAAAATATCAGGACTTATTCTCGACAAAGTTTTCAGAGCTTAAGGGGATCACAGAGGACCTAGGGGTCATGCGTATCATGCTAAAACTAGATGTGCTCCCTATAAAGCAACGAACTTATCGGCTGAATCCTAAGTATAAGAAAAAGGTTAAGGAAGAAATCGATAAAATGCTCGCCGCAGGTATCATCGAACCGGTCAAATAGTCGGATTGGGTAAGCCTGATGGTGGTTCAACATAAAAAGGCGAAGGAGAAATACAAATATGCATGGAATTGTGCAAATTGAATGATGCCTACGTACATGATCCCTTTCCTACGTCGTTCTTAGACGAAATCCTTGACAGCATTGGAGGGCAGGAAGCGTACTCATTCACTGATGGGTTCTCAGGGTAACATCAAATCTGAATCTCACCTGATGAGTGCAACAAGACTATGTTTGCTACTAAATGGGGATCCTTCTAGTATACAGTTATGTTGTTTGCACTCAAGAATTCCACTGCTAGTTTTTTCACGAGTAGTAGTCGCAGTGTTCAAAGAATTCATCCACAAATTTCTGGAATTTTATTTCGATGATTGGACTATCTCTGGCTTAGTAAAGAAGCACGTTTTGAACCTGCACATGATGTTGGATGCCTATGGAAAGCACCATATTTCCCTGAATATTAAGAAGTGTATCTTCTACGCACCCTTTAGCATATTACTCGGACACATAGTGTGTCGACAGGGGTTGACGATTGACCCTGCGAAAGTTGCAATGATCATAAATCTGGCAGTACCTACAAATAAGAAGCAATTGTGTTTGATCCTCGGACACACAGGCTACTATAGAAAGTTCATTCAGGGGTACGCGTTGATCACATGCCTATGGAAAAGCTGCTTAAGAAGGATGTTTCATTGTTTTGGGATGACGAGTGTTAGAAAAGCTTCGAGCAACTCAAGGAAAAGATGGTCTCTGTGCCTATCCTCACTTTTCCTGGCTGGGTGAAAGTGTTAGATGTTCATGTCGATGCATCCAGAATTTCCTTGGGAGCGGTCCTTACATAGCCTAGAGATGGATACATTGATCATCTGGGTGCATTTTCTATTAGGAAACTCTCTGGTGCAGAGCGCAACTACTCTAGCATGGAACGAGAGGGCTTGGCTATGGTCTATGCCTTATAGAAGTATCGGCACTATCTGTTAGGAGCACACTTCAAAATATTTATAGATCATTCAACATTGAAGTACCTGGTGAATAAGCTTGTGTTGGGGAGGGGGGGGGGGGAATCTGTCGATGGATACTTTTGTTCCAAGAGTATGACTTTGAGATCATTGTCAAGCTGGGAAGTTCAATGCTCTACCATAACACTTGTCCCGAATTGAGAATGGTGAGGAGCCGACCAACCTGGAAGAAGTATTGCCTGACATTCAGCTGTTCACTATTAAGGTAGTTGATGCACACTTTGCTGACATCATTCAGTTCCTGAATACAGGCATGGCACCTGTGGAGTATTCAGTGCAACATAAGAAAGAGTTGGTAACCCACGTTGCGGATTTTACCATCATCGCAGGTCATCTATATAAGATGGGGGCTGATGAAGTGCTGCGAAGGTATGTTTTGGAACATGAACGACATGCTATCTTGGCAAAAGCCCATGATGGGGTAGCAGGAGGTCACTACGCAGGGAAAGCAATGACGCAGAAGATCTTAAGAGTTGGATTATGGTGGCCTACCTTGCATAAAGACTCTCACGACTATCGTAAGGCCTCTTATACATGCCAATGAACTGGAAGGCCGTCCCATAGAGATGAAATGCCAATTCAACCACAAATGGCTCTGCAATCATTCGAAAAATGGACCATTGATTTCATAGGACCTATCAACCTACCCAGAAAGAAGACAGGTGCATGTTACATTATAACTGCTACTGATTATATAACTCGGTGGGCCGAAGCACAAGTGGTAAAGGATTACACTACAAATACTGCTACACACTTCATCTTTGAGCAGATTCTGACCATATTTGGATGTCCTAAAATCTTGATGAGAGATAGAGGTACACACTTTTTCAATGATACAATACAGGCCTTGACGGAAGAATTTTGGATCCATCATGCAAAAATCACTCCGTATCATCCCCAGGAAAATGAAGCAGTCAAAGCTTTTAATAAAGTCTTGGAGGATGCAATGACCAAGGTTTGTAACGGTGATCGCAGTGATTGGGATGTGCACATATTTTTCGTTCTTTGGGCCTACCGAACTACCTGTAAGAAGTTGATAGGGAGAACATCGTTTCGGATGGTTTATGGCAAGGAGGCCATTATGCTCATGGAATACATTGTTCCTAGCCTATGCGTCGTAGCCTTTATGAATATGGCAGCGCCCGATATCATGGAGGAGTGGTTAGCATAGCTTGTGGATTTTGAGGAAGACCGTTTCATTGCTAATTTCCATCAGCAGGTTTAGGAGGCTCGAGACAAGGCATGGCATGATCGACATATTCGACAAAAGTCCTTTATGGAGGTTTACTTAGTGCTACTATATGATAGCCTATTTACAAAACGCCGGGGGAACTTTCGACAACACTGGCTAGGGCCCTATGCATTTAAATTAATAACGGATGGTGGAGTTGTTCGATTAGCCACCCTGTATGGTGATATGCTACCTGGCTATGCGAATGGTAGTCAGCTCAAACCTTTTCGTATCAAATGACTATATGGTTGGCATAGCTGTATAAGGTGGGCTCTGTCCAGCAAGGAAGGTAAGCAGGGACAGTACCACGGTATGCACAGGACACGACCGCAAGTGTGGAAGCTTGGAGGGGTGTGCTGAAGGAGTAGACGTATGCTCAAAATGCAGTAGGTGCGCTGGACGCACGGAATTACACTAGGCACACAGGAGGTCCGCAGGGAACACAGGGGTGTGCCGGGTGCATAGGAGGTGCGAAAAATAGCTGTTGCAATAGTAAAATCGGGTAAAAATAAAAAGTTACCATTGATAGGAGCAAGCGGCTGGCATTTAATGAGGTGATTTCTAGAGATTTTTTACCATTTACTTGATGGTAAGTTTCAAGTGAAGTTTACTTTACTGTTGGTTGGTCGCAAATGCTATAAAAGGAGAAGGATAGATCAAACAAGGGTTCAATATCGCTTGAATAGTTTTTACTTGGCGTGTTTGTCCTTGACGAATTTGTGTTATAAGAGTTTCTGTGCCTATAGTGTCCCTTTCATGTCTGAGAAACCTACTCCCTCTGACAGTAGCAACCCAAAATTCATCTTTCACACCAGGATGACGACCACTAATCCCGCGGAAGCATCAGAACCAGTGACCTCAGTGGAGTGAGAAACCGAGGAAGTAGTGGAAATCGAGTCCAAGGCTGAAGAGGTTCCCTCCACACCAAGCCCAACCAAGAAGAAAGGAAAGCAAAAAGCCAAAGGCTTAGGAAAACCTGTTAAAATGGGTTGGGGTGAAGCTTTGTAAAATCCCTGTGAGTGATGCCCCATGCACATTCTGCTCCGGAAGAGGCCCCGACCGCCGCACCCATCAATTGGTTACTGTCATTTGTTTGGCCGCATAGGCCCTTGGCACACACATCGAAGAACCTTGATGGTCTGATCACCTATCTGTAGATGTCGTTGACCCTAGGAGAGGTCCCTCTCATTGGTGAACCTTTTGGAAGACTCCATGAGATAAAATTTGATGATCATGACTAGGCCAATTTGGAGACTTCCCTGAATTGGCACCCGAGTTATACCTTGACAGAGTTCACAAAGATGATGGGATAAATATTGTCCCCAAGTGTTGGGTGCGTGGGGTTGTCGGGTCCGGACTTCTGAACCTACTAAGGATGCCGCACTTTGGCCACTACAACATCGCAGACTATCTGGCACGTCAGTTGCTTGACCTGGTTCATGAGGGCTACCTGTGGATCTAGAATCGGATCCCCATCGATGCTGCACTCATTCATTGAATTGCTGGCATTCCCATGAAAGGACCAAACCCTTTGGAGTGCGTTGGCAAGAAGTATGAGGGGGAGACTGTTGAATACATATGCAAAACCTACCATGTGGAGTAGAATACTCGAGATTTCATAATAAAATCTATCAGTGACCCTAGTACACTGTTGGGTACCATGTTGTTGGCCTGCAAGATAATGTGAAAATGCGAGGTCGCAACCATCCCTGCATATGTAATTCAGTTAGCATGCCAATGCAGGAAAGGGGTCTACTTTAAATGGGCCCAATACTTGTGCGACAAATTTTTGGCCAACATCCAAGAATCCCAGGAGTAGGGACAAGGCTTTTGTTATTCCTAGTTATTGTTTCTCATTGCATTGGTCACCTTGGAAGCCCTTGAGGAATTAGTCCTCCCTGAGCTCACTCGAGATATGTGTGAAGGGGCTCGTTATATGAACTTGTGGGACTCTAAGGATGTGCAGCACATCGAGGAAAACCAAGTCTTTTGGGTCCTCTTCTAGAGCATCTTGGTAGCAGCCATCGATTCCAGACCACGCTTGTCTCCATCAGTGTCTGACAAGTACAAGAACATCGCAACATTTCAGGTCACCATGCACAACGTCCAATTCAGAGCACGCAAGGATAAAGCCTAGGCCTCGTTCCCATAAATGGCTGCGGATGAGGATATTGATCGCATAGTTGCTACATGGTCTCCGCAGTGGAATATTGGGCTCAAAATCGGTACGATGGGCACCATAGACAAAAGTGCTACAAAAATCACTTCCACCATGACCAAAGAAACTGGCGGACTGAGAAAAAGAATGGAGAAGGGTGCCGAAGCTGAGTCGCAGAAATATTCATAGCCTGGTAAGGGTATAGGGAAAGGCACTTACGTAGCAACACAAAAGGGTTCGCAGTAGAAACAACCCATTGAAGAGCACGCATAAGCAGAAATACAGATGGATTTGCAGCTATATTTGGGGAGAGAAGGATTGGATGTGGGAGGTAATGATTCCCCCCGCGGCACAAAGAGGACAAGTGAGTCTGTCAAAGGTTTGCGCAAAAAACAACGATCCATCCGACCAGAACGCGATACTGGAGTTACACTGACTGAAGATGATCTGGAGGAGATTGCAGATGCGGTCACCTTAGCGGTAGAGGACAAATGGCTAGCTCTCGAGGAGCAGTAGAAGGTCGCGGTTGATACACTTCAGGCAGGGATCTGGGCTTTGCAACTTCAGGCAAATACCTTGTAGAATAGCATGATCCAGGTAAGGCTGACTCCCACAACTAGTAACGCAGTCGTGGTTACAGCCAAAAGTCATCACTGTCTTCTGCCCGGCGAAGCCCTTATAATGAGTCCTCTTGACTTGGGCACGCAAGTCCATGCTTGTGCAGGAGTGCAGTTGGATCTAGCCCGGCTACCCCATGAGTCGTTATAGCTACTCCACACTGAACTGTTTGAAAGAATCCAACATCGAGACTGTCAAGTACAGCATCAGCTCAGTACAACCGAGCGAACGACTGAATAAAACGTTTTCGAAGTATCTCAGGCCCAGGATCCATGCACCCTCACCACCGCGCATCAAACGGAGTTAGAACACTTAATTAGCAGACTCTGCGTGGATGTTACATAAGAAATCTCATCCACCACCACCCCCCAGGCCAAGATTGATGGGTTGGTCGCATCATTGAAGGCCTTCAGGATGGAGATTCAGGTGGTCAAAACATAGATGGAATAGTAGATCACAGATTTGCAGGCTAAATTGCAGCCAGAGACACCATCGGAGGTACGGGCCGAACAAACTGCGCTAGTTACCGTAAATACAAATGTGATTACAAGATAGATTTATAAAGGTGCAAAATTACTGGATACAACCATGCAGTTATGGACCAAGGTACATCACGATCCCATCCTACGTGAAATCAACCAGGACCTACGATAGAAGGAAGAGGCATTCGAGCAGCTAGAAGCCACCATGCCTACTTTGATTCTTGCTTAGCGCTTGGCACAACTGTGAACTAGCTATGCCATTCAGGATGATATTGACAACCTTCGTTAGAAGAAGAAGACTTTCAATGACCGTCTTAAGCCATGGGCTAATGAAGCCCTCAAGCTCATCCAGGATATTGACGTCGCTGTCAAATAACTAAACCAGACTCTGGAGAGTGTCATCGCTGCAATAGAAGGCCTGACTTCATAGAAGTTGTTGGATATTGCACAAAATGCTGCTACTCAGAGTGAAGGTGTGCTACCTCCTCTGGTTGAGGCGATCAGGTTGCTGTAGGTGCAGGTGGAGAACCCACCATCATAGTGACATGGGACAAGTCACAAGATTATGGTGGGGGAATGTTGAGATAGGTTTCCCTAAAAGCTGCGAATTTTGTATAATTTTGTATATCTTTGATATTATTTAGTCTAGCGCAGGGGTTTTGGGGTGGGTCAAGGCCCCGAATGCACTATAATGGGTGAAGGGTAGACCAAGAGTCCGCAAACCATGGTTTGCGGACCATTGGAAGCGTAGGCTAAGTGGATATAAATAGATGAACGTTTTTGAGTCTTAAGGTAGGAAAGGCTAAGGTCTGATGCCAAGGGTGAATTGTTAGATCTATTGTTGGGTTGTTGGGAAAGGATTTCTATTGGCTGTGTGCATGGATATCCTCAGTCCTGCTGTGTGCGGACCTTGTTGGCTGTGTGCGTAGGATATGTCGGATTATATCGGGTTTTGGATGATAATATATGCGGATATGGTTGAAGTATATCTGTGTAATTTGAACTGATTTATTTCTATTGGTGTGAACTATTGGATCTATTACGAAACTGTTGGTTACCTATTTGTTTTGTGAATATATCTATGTTATGGTATAACTTTAATCTATTGATGATGCATGATAGTACTGTATGTTGATCACTATTGATATGCACGTGGATGCAAAGTTATTAATTAGCTTTGTGCACGATATTAGATCTGTATATTTTGATTATACTGTTAACAACCCTGTGAATAGATCTGTTTGGTGCAAACTCGATATGCTACGAACACAGATCTGCTTGAATTACCTACTCTCTCTTAGGGTGGAAAAAACTGGTTCCAGCGCCCTCCCATACTGCTTCGGGCGAGACTTTGGCCTATGCAAGCAGGTCACTACGAAAAGGGCCAGTATTATAGGGGTTTGTTGGCAAACCTTAACCTCCAAACGTAGGTTAGGACCCCTCGAGCCAACAACCAATTTACCCCAAAAGGGCCCATAGTTTTGTGTTTCATCTCCTAGGGTTAGATTTTTGTATTTTTAAGGTTTTACATTGTTTCTCAATAATAAATATGCCTTCGATCCTGATTGTAACATAGTTCAGAGGCTTGTAGCTGTCACATCTCTTCTCATATATAAGCTACCAGTGCCCTAGCTAGTTTATTTCCATTCTGTCTGTAAGCATATTTTAGGTATGTGATATTAATGAAATGAAGTCTTATTTCTACTTCATCTCTGCATTTATGTGTATTTCTATATTTTATTGCATTCTTACATACGTCTGGATCAGTGGTATCAAAGCACTCTACTCTTATTTGATCCCTCTTTGCAGGTCCCCAACGAGGTTGGGATATAGGGAGTTAGCGTTCGGTCTGGTTAAACCTTTCCAAGTTCAAGCTCGCAAAACCTTGCAGCTGCCCATGGGGAACAAGAAGAAGGACGACGGATCATGAGATCATATCATAGTATTACTTGAGGAGGCCCTCGAGAAACAAAGGAATGCGATGATGGATACATTTTTCCAGATCCTTCAATGACTACCCATCGACTGCGCATCTGCATCAAACAACCACTCTGGAGGCACAACTCCTTTTAAGGTACAAGTAAACTTTGAAATTCCCATATTTGAGGGAAAAATAGATGCATAAGTCATAGATATATGGTTGAATCTATTAGAAGGGTATTTCTTAGTTCATGACTTTTCCATTCGAGAAAATATTAATTTTTCACTCCTCAAAGCATCACCTCATGTCAAGGACTGGTGGGAAACCTACTATGAGAAAAAGGAATAGAGCGAACCCTCTCTATTTTCCACTGCACCCACTTGAGATTATTTCTGAGACGCCATCAAGGAATGATATCATCTCGTTAGGAGCTATGAGAATAAGTACATATAATGGCCTATGTTGTGGCAGCAAAGGGATCAAGTTGTGCATGAGCTAAAGAATCCGTTCCATACACCACACACAAAATTAGGAATCAAATATTCATAGAAACATTTGGTGTTGAAGTACCACAATTGTCTTCAGAGATAAATTTAGGAGGAAATTTAGTTCTTTGACATCTCCTCGGTTGGTGCAGCATACCGATATGCTGCCAAGATTAAGCAGAAATTAAAATAGAAGAAGTGATACTTTGGATCCATGAATCATAACCAAGGGAAAGGTGCCCCCAAACTGCACAACAAAGTAAAAATCCAAGGTGGGGTGGCTAAGGATAACCTTCCAAAGATGCAAGAAAATAAAAACACCACGAAGCCAAAGAAGGACACGGGAAACTTGTGTGAGTTCCATAAGAGCTCCATTCACAACACAAGTGATTTTTGGGCCAAGGTGTCACTGGTGGCTAAGCTGAAGGCTTCTAAATTATATGCATGATCCGACTCTAAATATAAACCTAAAAAAGTGGAATGAAAAAGTGTTGGACGGATAAGTCATTCTTGCGGACAAGATAGACCTCCCAAGTGTCCTATGGACAACTAGCAAGAAAGGGACAAATAAAAACTATTTTCTCTAGATATTGTTTGACATGGAATTAGTTATCATAGGGTTTTAGAAACCTACTTGTAGTCTAGCGCCGATCTTCGTTCCAGTGGCTTGAAGAAATTCATCGTCAAGGATCTGCAATCACAAACACAAGAAAAGATCAAAAGCACGTGTAAAATAAATCAATTCATGAATCAAACATTTATGAAGATGATCAAGGAATTCAAGAAATGAGATAATTAATTAAATAACCCATTGATTAAACATGATAAATAAGCTATTTAACTAAATAACTCATTGAGAAAACAATATTCATTCGTATTAACTTAAATAAAGAAGAGCCTTACAACTGTGTCCACCTTGATGTCATACAGGCCTTCCTGGGGTCCGGAACAGGCGTTACCTTTACTCTGACAAGCCTTGCACTTTCTCAGCTAAAAGCACATGGGCGTGTAATCATTCCCATATAATGATTGGCTATGAGAGTATGAGTCTCTACAACATTTCTCCTCAAAAATTCTCCAAGTCTAACTCTCTAACTCTCTATCTCTCTATCTCTCTAACTCTCCTTAAAGCTGCACTATGGCTTCAATTTATAGGAAAAGAGAGGAGGTTATGGTTCCACATAAGAAGGGATAGAATGCTCTTTTGAAGGGATTGGGCCCCATAAATCAAGGGGTAGGCTCCCATAATGGAGGAATGAACATACATGATAGGAACGAACCTTCGACCAGATAACTGCTTCTAGAAGCTTCTAGATTTTACTATTGGGCTTCTAAATGTTACTTTTTTCCTTTGTTTTACCTTTTATAGGGGTCCACACCCTTAATGAATAAAAAGTGCATTTGGCTCCACATGATTTAGAGAAAGAAAGTGCGGCACCATAGGCAATGTTAAGAAAAAGTGTGGTACACGTGTTTTTAAGAATTTTATGAGCTTTTTTCTTAATTTCAAGGCTGGACTTTAGGAACTTTGATGTTGTAGACTTCTAAGGGAGTTGTTGGCAAGAAAATAGGTCTCGAAGGCAAGACCCAGGTTCAGGGAATGGGGCCAACAAAGGAGTCCGTTGTAGTCTAGAACCACGCCGGCATTTTCACCCTACTCTAGAGAGCAAAGAGTCTCACCTGAGGCGTGTCGCGACCACATGTAGAAAGGGAACAGATCGGTAGTGGCGGATGGATCTGCAACTCGAAGTTAACATGGAATCATTTTCATACATAACATCATACATATAAGAGCATCTCAGAACATTGTGCAGATATTAAGAAAATAAAATTTTAGGGCACCACAGACATCATGCATGCACGTAACTCATATAACAAGACAGCAACCTTCAAATATATTAATAACCTTCAACTGGATCCACAGTTACATCGCTCAATAGGAATATCTTACATTTATATTACAGATGTCCCACAGGACAAAGAGATAGATAATACAGCCATGATAGATCAATAGAAGCCTAGGAACTACAAGGATATCGAGCTCAAGACAAAGCTCTTTTGCAGTGTCAGCTCGATCCTCCTCAATCCTTCTGTATTTGTGCATGATCTCTTTTTTGGCTGGGTGATGGCCTATTTATTCACCCTCCATCACAACTGATAGTTCCTCTTTTGTTCTTCTTCAGCTGCTTTCGACGTCTTTCTGTTGCCTCTGAGTTCCTCTATCTATTCTCTGCTGTATCTTCTCTTCGTCTCCACTTATCTTTGTCAGCCTCATCAGCTATCTCTTATTCTTCCGCAACCTTGGTGGCTTTGCTACCTACTGTTGTTGCGCCTGCCATGTGTCGATCCACAACCCAAAATCTGTTCTTTATTCAAAATTCAAAACAAGGGCCCCAGCAGGCCCTGACCACAGTTTCTTGACTCGTCCCGAGTCAATCACAAATCACTGTCTCCACTTCCATCTCTCCGCCGGACCCCATGCCCTATTCTTGTTATGCACCTTCATTCCACTACCCAAATAAGGGCCCGAACTTCGGGACCTTGCTCAACGCTGAAGCCTTAAGCTCGTTGAAGGTTGTCACAGCTTGCTACCACCCCTGTAATAATGCGTCTGTCTCTGTGGTGATCTTAGTGACAACTTCCTTCCTGATGGTCGCCAGTACAGCTCCGAATAACGTGCTGATTTGGGTTCAGGCTTCGGCGGCTAACTGTTGCATTGTCCAGGTGCTGAGTTAGAGAGGCTGGCGAAGCTCTCGAATTACTTTCTTGGCCATTGCCGAACTGGCCTCTGTTTTCTTGATCTGGATCTCCAGAGCATTCGCCTGGGCGTATAGTTGGTCCAACTACTAGGGGTCCGTGGCATCCTGAATCTCTTTTGAAAGTTTTTGCAACTTCACTGAAATGGGCCGAGTCTTTACTGTAAGGGCCGTCGAGCATTCCTGTAGACCTTTTAGGAGGTCACAGGCATCTCGAGCTGCAGTACTGAGAGCTTCCTACATCTTGGCGACCTGGCCCTGTTTCTCTGTAATCTGTGCTGTGTATATTGCCGCTGAGTTGGGCAGTGCTGGGCGTGTTGCTAACGCTGCCTAGAGCTCTGCATTTTCCTTGTGGAGATTGGTGAACACCACTCTGAGGTGGATTTATAGCTGTAATACATCCGTTTCTAGCACATCTATAGGCATCAGAGTGTAGTGAGTCGTTACTGCCGGCCATAGTCCCATGAACACCCTGGCCACTTCATTCATCTGGTTCTGGAGCTGCCTGCATGTTGTTGTGAGCTGCTCGCGTTTTTCAGTAAGCGTGATGATCTGTTGCTGCTGTTGCTCACACCTCTGTTGCAGCTCGGAGTGGAGCCTTTCTGCCTATTGGGCTGCTCTATGAATGAAGTGGTATAGCTGAGCCGTGCCCCACGTCTCCATTTTGTCAGCCCTTGAAGTACCTTGATCCAGCTGCCGCTCCTGCAGTGGTTTCCCACTGGCAACTGATCTGGTGGAGTGTTCTTGAGGGGACAGCGGCGGAGTTGGATGGGGTGCAGAGTCTGCCATATTCAGGTCTGGCCACCCCTGCTGATCTGTTTGGATGGTCTGCGAAAATGGAGTAGGATTAGGCTGTGTCCCAGCCGTGTCTACAATGATTTGTGCCATCTGTGTAATTAAATCAGGAAAAGTGACCTGGGGGTCCCCAGTAGGGTTGACCGGTGGTATCACTGCTGTACTTGAGTCGACCTCAATCCCATGGTCCCCATTAATTAGATCCCATATTACTGGGTTTGATACGGTGGCAGATGAGTTTGACAGTGCGGATGAAGTGGTAGGTGGAAGTGGGTCGATACGGGGTGGTGAAATGTGAATGTTTATGAATTCGGAGGGGTCAATGGGAGGTTGAGGTGGAATCTCACCTATTGCCCCTGTCTCGATGGATGGTTCTTCCTAAACGGGTACCCCTGGGCTTAATGGCCAGGGTGGATCCTCCTCAGTGAGGTCCACCACCGGACTTGACTTTATGGTTCGGGCCCTCTTGGCCTTGGGAGCCTCTAGGGGGTTTGCGGACTTAGTCTTTTCCCACATCGGGGTAGTCATTGGACTTGGTGAAGTAAATAAAACATTAGGAATGGGGGAGGTGATGGAGGTCATGTGAAGAAGCGAGTTGGACTGAGAAAACTAAAATTCAGAAAAAATAGGGAAAGGAGTGGCACCGCTTGAGACTACTCGGACCACTTTGTTGAGGCTACATATATTAGTGTTTAATTGGCGAATGAGTGGGAAGAGCTGCATGTTGGAGACCCCTTGTACCACCTCCACTTCCGATTCGCCAGGCAGTTGCTGTGGTAGCATTTTGTCGAAATTGTATGTGGGTACCCTGCTTCGGACTTCCATCGCGACCCCCAGCCACGAACAAAATTCATTGTGGAAGGTTGCGTCGTCGAGTTGGAATTTCAGCGGCCACATCTGAAATGTCTCTTGTGGCATGCAAGTAGGTCAGAGGAAGGTGTGCTTGTGGCTGATCCCGAACTAGACTTGCTCGCTGTACCTGTCCAACAGGTTCCCAGGAATCCTCTGCTGGCCTGTCACCACATTAGTCATTAAACAATACCAACTCCGGAAGGCATCTGCATTGACCTCTTTGGTGATGGGATCCCTCGACACCTTCCATGGGACGAATTTCATTGCTGGAGGCTAACCGTCTAATATCTCTACCGACAGCCTAACGAGGGGAGCATGCTAATTCCACATGGCCAGTGTGACTATCAAATATCCATAGATGAAGCTCGTGGCTCTCTTGTAATTATCCTCGCATGCGTCGAATAGCTCCTTCAGCAGGAAGGAGCACCAGTTCAGCTTGGCCCCCTGGATGCAGTGCTCCGCAATGGAAATGGTATCCAAGGTACATTCCCCCTTCATGTAGTGCCTCATTGTCTTACTGGCAATGAGGTAACATGCAAACCTGACTTCGGGATTGTTGATGAGTTCCAGTTTCTCTCCCTTTCCTCCTCGCCAGGTGCCATATTTTACATAATAGTCTACGTCTCCCGACTTCTTTGATCTTTTGGAGGTGGTCTGGCATGCTGAGGATACATCCGGGCCATCCTGTGAGAGCCTTGTGAGCCGATGAATATCCTCAGCATGGATAGGAATTTCTTTGCCCAACCATAGGGGCCCGTTCTGAATTCGACTGAGCAAGAACTTGGTACATTGCACGGCTGCTCCTGTCGTCCCGAATACTGGTAGATTCCTAAAATTCGGAATGGAGGACTACTGAATGCCTCGAAACTTAGGCAAAATAATTTTTGCTGCTTGCTTTGCTTCTGTGGTATAGCTTTCCATGTACACCTGGAATTTAAGCGTTGGGAACTCGAAAGAGTCCATGAGGTCTGCATCGATGAGGGCAACCCTATCATACTTCCCAATGAGGGAATCTATTTTATGAATCCGACTGTCGAGCTCCTATTCTACTACTGCTATATTCGCTCTTGTCATCTTGGCGCGGCGTTGATACACTTTTAGAATAGTTCTCGGCCTCTTCTCTTGGCTCTTTGCTTCGGGACACCTCTGTTGCTCTGGTTCTGCTCCAATTTCCTTTGTGTCTCTAGAAATTTCTAACTCTAACTCAGACCTCTCCGGAATTATCGCGCTTTTCTTCATGCAGGCTATGTAATTAATATACACGAGTGAGGTTGATGAGACCCCATAACGAATTAATTCCCGCTGGCATCCTCCACGGTGATAATCATGTGAGAAGTCGCCTGCTGAGGTGTATTTTGACATCTGCTAACGGTGGTATGGGGAAATGGGCGGATGGGACAACTGAGGATACTTCGAATTATGGCAAAATGATTACTGCAAGGTTACTTCTAATTATGGCAGTTTATGTTGCAAATCTTGGCGATCCTACGGACTGACACAAGTACTAAATGAAATGATTGGGACTGACACTTGACACGTTTGCTTATCCTACGGGGATGACACGCTGGACACTCCCCTCCTCGACCACAATCAGTTGAGGTGTCGTCCCTGCAACCTAGCAGTTATTAACAACTTATGCATGGACAAAGAACACTACCTATGCTCATCCCGGTTGCAGGAGAGTTATTCCAATACTCTACTCTACGAACTTCTCTTGGGTGCGAGAGTTATTAACAGAAAGCGGAAGAAACTTAGTCATGGTAGGGCTTCAAGAATGTGCTATTCACCCACCTAGGTAAAAACATACCATCTATTTGAGCCAACTGAACGGCTCCGGAATCCTTAATTTCGACGACGAAGTAGGGTCCCAACCAGTGCATCTGCAGTTTTCCCGGAAACTTCTAAAACCTGCTATCGTATAGGAGAACCTTACCTCCAACTTGGAATGTTTTGCTCTTGTTGTGGCGATCATGCCATGCCTTCTATCTATCCTTCTGAACCTTTTGATGAAACTCGGCAAGGAACCTGGCCTCATCAAGTTCTTGTAATGTGTGTAGGCGTTCCTATAGCGATTCCTCCTCTGAGAAGCTTAGGGAGGTGGCGATCATAATACTTGGTATGGTGAACTCGGTGGGAATCGCAGCTTCATGGTGATACACCAGCTAGAATGGTGTTTGATTAGTCAAATGCTTCACCATTGTTGTGTAGGCCCATAGTGCGGCTGGCAACCGTTCATCCCAATCATCCCGCTTGGCATTGTAGATCTTCGTCAAACCCTTTTTGAGGATTTTGTTGAACGCTTCAACAGTGCCATTGGCCTGCGGGTGGTATGGGCTGCTTTTGTGATGTTGGATCATGAATGTGCCCAGCAGCGATTTGATCGTTTCATTAATGAAGTGTGTACCTTGATCACTGCTTAAGCTCCTTGGGCAGCCAAACCTACTGATGATGTATTCAAAGATGAACCTAGGTGCCGTATCTGTCATATAGTCCCGTACCGCCGCTGCCTCGGCCCACCTGGTGAGATAGTCTGTGGCGGTAATGATGTAATGGGCTTTAGAATTCCTGGCTACCGAGGCTATGGGGCCGACGAAATCAACAGCCCACTTCTCAAATGGCCGCAACACGTTCGCCGGGTGTAGTGGTAGCTCGTTTCTGTGAGAGGGCCTCCCCATTCTCTGACAAACATCACATTTCTTGACAAATGATTTACTATCTTCATGGACCATCGGCCACCATAGTCTAGCTTGTAGTAATTTCCTAGCGGTGGGTTTCGCCCTGACGTGTCCTCCCGGAACGCCGCTATGGCACTCCCACAGCATGGCTTTGCGTTCATGGTCGAGGACACACCTTCGCATAATCTCATCAAGGCCCAATTTATACAACTGCCTCACAATCAGTTGATAGTCAGCGGCGTGAATGACCAGGTGTCGTTTCTAGATCAGAGTGTAGTGCTGAGGGGACTGCCCCGTGGTTAAGTAAGTTACAATGTCAGCCAAATAATCTGGAATGGATTCTACCCTGAAAAGATCAGCATCAGGCAGCTGATCATCGAGAGATCCCTTGTTCTCCCCCGTTTCTAACCTGGATAAGTGATCGGGCCCGACATTCAACCTTCCGGGCTTGACAATCACTTTGAAGGTGAATTCTTGAAAGAGTAGGAGCCATCGGCATATCCGTCCTTCCAAAACGGGCTTATTGACTAGGTACTTCAATGCAGAGTGATCAGTAAAGAGCTTAAATTTACCTCCTAGGAGATAGTGGCAGAACTTCTAGAGCTAGTACACCATTTTCAGGGCCTCCCTCTCCATGGTGGTGTAATTCCACTCCACATTGCACAGTTTGCGGTTGGCAATGTAGACTGGGTGGTCAACTGTCGTCTCCCCTGGTTGCGCCAAGACAAATCCAAGTGTAATACCGGAAGCATCGATATGCACATGGAACTGCTTATCCCAATCTGGATGAACCATAATGGGTGTCGTTGTCAGCTTCTTCTTTAGAGTGTCAAGTGATAACTTGCAGTCGTCCATCCACTGGAACACCTCTGACTTCCATAGTAATTTTTACAAAGGAGCAGTGATCTTCACATAGTTCCTAATGAACCGTCTGTAATAACCCATGTGCCTGAGCAGTGACCTAAACTGCTTCACCGTTTCTGGGGCTTCCATGTGGACGATCACTGATACCTTGGCAAGGTCGACGCAAACCCCTTTCCTGCACACTACATGTGCTAGGAGCGTTCCAAAGGGAACCACAAATATGCATTTCTTTAGGTTCAAGGAAATTTGCAATTGTCGACACCGATCAAACATTATGCGTAGCAGGGTGGCATGGTATTTCAACAAACTATAGACGATCCAATCGTCCATGTAGACTTCCAGGAACTTATAAATGTATTCTCGGAAAGAAGCTATGACAATCCTGGAAAACATAGCAGGGGCGTTCTTCAACCCGAACGGCATCACGTGATATGCAAAATACCCCCACTCGGTGGTGAACGCCATTTTCATCTTGTCCTCTTCCACAATGCACACCTGATGGTAGCCTGAGAACCCATCAGTGAATCAGTAGGCCTCATTGCTCGCGAAATTTTCCAATACTTCATTGATGAATGGGGTGGGAAATGGGTCATGGATGTAGGCATTGTTCAAACTTCGGTAATCCACACAGACGTGGATTTCTAACTTGTCCTTCTTATTTTGAATGAAGATGGGACTCACCCACTCTGCTTCTTCCACAGGGAAGATCAAACCTACCTTCAGCATTTTTTCGATCTCCAGCTTGACTTTTTCCTTGATCCACGGGTTCAACCGGTAAGGTCGATGCTTCACTGGCCTAGCGTCCGGTTTCAGCACAATTCACATTTCTCCGAGGTCCCCTTTGATGCCTTTTAAATCAGCAACCGATGAAGGGAATAGGTCTTTGTATTCCTAGAGGACTGAAAATTTCCTTTGTCATCTCCTCATCCCAGTAGTCCCCAACTATAGCTAGTTTGGGTTTTTCCTCCTTGCCGATGTTTAGCTTCTTTGTCTTCAGCGGAAGTAGATGGAATCCTTCGGTGGTAGGCTTTTATTTAATGTTCCGCTCGCCTTCTGTTTCTTCAAATTATAGGTGCCTCAAGTCCTCCAAACTATCATCATCCAGCTTGCTATCAATCCGTTGGCAATCCACCTTACGTCTGCCATCAGGATTTAGTACTAAAGGCCTCCTGTCGATGCCCAGATTGCAGAAAAATAGTACCCCTTTTATGGCTTGTAATTCTTGGGACACCAGCTCTGTCTTCCCCTCGAATGAAAAGCACTGAAAAAATTTGTTCGCGACCTCCTGCCAAGAACTGGTCCCTCCTTTTCTTTCTTATTCTAAGTACTAGGCATGTGGGATGGTATCCAGGGTGTGGACAAACCGATATACCCAAAGCTCCTCCGAGTACCCTATGCTTCGCCACTACTCCTGACAGGTTTCCAGGTGGTCTCTCGGATCAGAAGTTCCTTGGTACCTTTGCTTGCTTCGAGGTCCTTCGTCTTCCTTGAACCACGCCCTCAAAGCCTCCACCACACAACTCCACCGTGACAGGGAGTTGCGGTGATTTTTCCACCACCTGGCTGATGTGGACTGTAGTGCTACATCCAGAAGTGGTATCCTGTTTTCCTCCGGTACCTTGTCTTCCACCTTTGCAATGAAGGTATTTACTGTGTGCATGTTGGTCAAGGTGGGGTACTCCCTTATCTTTGCTCCAATCCAATGGACTCTGGAAATTTTGGCACATCTCCTCGTGCTGGTCTCATACCCACCTTGTTACCAGTCCTCCTAGGCTAGTTCCGACCACATCTTTGAACTCTGGACACTACGCTAGCTTACGGAGCCGGTTTCTGTCAGGTTAATATAATCCTCCTGCTTCCCTGCTGTCATCTGATAGAGGTTGTCCAAAATCTGAGCATCCTCTCTATTATCCACAATTTTTGTATATCTCAGACCTTGATACGGGTCGAGAGGCTGAGTGACTCAGACCTCTCCGTCTTCAAAAGTCGTTAGCTCCTTTTTGAGGTCAATGATTGCGTAGTTTTCAAAAGCCCAGCCGATTCCTAGCAATGCGGGGTAGGGATGTTTCTCTCCCATAATATCAATGACCTCAAAGTCCGTGTAAGTCTTTATCCCTGCGATGTCGACCTGGACATCTTCGAGTCGGCCGATCGACACAATGTAGTATTGGTTCGCCATCTTAAGCTGGATTGGCGAGCAAGTCAATCGTGGCTGCCCAAGCTTCTCCCACGTCTTCTGAGGCAGGATATTAATGTCAGATCCCCAGTCGAGCATGGTGTCTCTGATATGAAATCCCGAAACCTGCGTGTTGAGTCGGAACTCTTTTCCCGTTCTTCGTTTGTTCCGCTTGACCCACTGTATGTACTGGGGTGCTCTATTCGAGGATTACCTCAGCCCTGTGTTCCCCTGAAATATGTCCTCCAGGGTATGCTTGAGTTGTTCTTGCATTGAAGCATTGTCAACAATTTTGAGGAATAGGTGGAGCCATTATTCAATCAGAGCCCCCGTAGCGCTCTGTTCTTTGGTATCGGTCTTCATGGGTACCTCAATACCTTTGTCTGCCCCTAGCTGGGAAAAGGTCTCTACCACCTCCTGGAAATATTTATTCTGCATTTCCAGCCTGATTAGTTGTTCCGGGGATGTAGGACTGATCATCCATATCGGCTCCTTTTCATGACCGTCCTCCCCCGTTTTATTTCCTCCTCGAGTCACTATGGCTACATTCTGCATGGTCGGAGTCACTGTCCCTCGAGGTTCTGTGTTTACTAGATTCTTGCCCCTCTGCCTTGCTCGTTCCTCCCACTTCTTGATAAGTTCAGGGTAGTCCTCTGTCGCGTGGGTGTTCACGCGGCACTGGGAACACCACGGTCTTCTGGGTAGGGGGCATTCATGGGCCATGTGACCCTTTTGATCACAGTTGTAGCATTTCAGCAGACCCCGTCCCCCTGTGTGCCCCCCGCGCATACCACCTCCCTATCCTCTGGGAGCCTCATTCACCTTGTAGGAAGGCCGATCCAATCGGTCCGCCAGTGCATCGAGAGCTCTACACTGTTTGGTGTTGTGAGTTGAGGAAGCACAAAACTCACAGTATACATTGTTCGGGACATTGGAGTACTTCTGCAAAATCATACACGTCCGAGGTTGATGACCCACCGTCCTGCAAATTTCGTAATATTCCATCGCGACTGGGGTTGGTTGTGGTGGGAACCCTGCATATGGTTGTTCTGGAGGATAGAATGCTTGCGAGTTTATTGGTGTGCCACCCCTGATAGGGGGAGTCCCCTATACTGCTACGACTGAGGGCCCCACTCCCGGGCTATGCAATCGAGGACACTCAATTTCCACGTGGCCTTCTCCCAGGCAGTGTGTGCACCAGATATTCAGCCTGGCTAGTCTTATAGGCTACATATCCTTAAGTTTTTCGGTCAGATTGGAAATCTAATGTTGTAGTCCCAGTAGGGATGGGTCTTGCGGGGCCGGCCCTCCCCTATATTCCTGAGGGTAGCTATCCATTACCTCTATATTCATAGCCTATTCCAAAGCATCTTGCAAGTTGTTTATCTTTTTCTCGGTGAGGGGGGTTCGTGTCAAGGGAAGCATAGCCTTGATGAACCAGTCCCTCTGATGGTTTGGGTCAATTAGGTAATTGAGTTTCTTGATCACATATTTGAACCTGCGCATCATCTCCCACGCAGTCTTTCCTTCTCTCTGCTTAATCTCCCATAGTTCGGACAGACCTTGCTAGTCTGTTTGGGGAAGCTTAAATTCTTAGACAAAATCCTGCTTGACATCCACAATTGCTGGATTCGGGTGGGCCTCTGACCACTTTATGAACCAGTGCAATGCTCTTTCTCTTAGCGTGGTTTTGAATTCGATTAGCTTTCCTACATCTGGCGTCTACTGAGCCCTCCATATGGCTTCACAGAGGTACCAGTGTTGTTCCACATGATTTTTACCCCGCCCAGAAAATTTTGGGTACTGGGTGAATGACCCTGCCATATTCACTTGTGGAAATGAACCCTATGGGTTCTGGTTTCGTAATTATACCACTAGTAATTTCTATACTACCAGTAATGCTGCTATTAGCATGTGTCGTTGCTGATAATGGACTGTTATGCAATCGACTCAACTCTTGTAACTTAACAAAAATATCACTTAAAGGTTTATAGAGTACCAGGGGAAGGTAGGGATCCTTGCCATTCAAAATTTGGGAAGTAGGAATACCTGGAGATATGAATTCCATCCGTTCTTGGAATAACCGATGCATCGCGACATACCACTCACCATCGGAACCTTCTTCGGGCCGCACGCCTGGATCTTCTTCATTAGACATCATCTCCCTCTTCCTCCTGGCTGGGCTCCCATGCAACCACTGCACTCCCACAACGGTCCCTTCCATCTCCTGGGGACCCAACTGGCCTTCCATATTCACTATCCTCTGAGGCACCTCCTCTTGATCCTTCCTATTACTCCCTCATTGTCTCAACACCCGCATCACCTTTTCTCGCCACTTGTTGGCGATCTGCGCCCTCCGATGTGCACATCGCTCCCTCAACCTCCGTGAGGTCTCGGCATCCATTCCCCCACTCCCTTGCTTCACATTTCACATAGAATTTTTCCATCGATCCCTTCCCCCAGCACTTTAGTTTTACGCTTCCATGCTCGATTTCTGGAATTCCATCAGCCCTTCGTCCACCATCAAGGCCTTAAGCCACAATGGAATTTCCTTAAGCAGCTTCCCCCTTAACCCGAATTGGAAGATAGCCTTAGCTTTGGAGAATGACTGGTAGCACTCTACGGCAAACTCCACAATATACCCATCCAAGGTAGACTCTACCCAGAAATCTACAGTGCAGGTCAACTTAGTATCCAGCTGATGCAGGGCCACCAGATCTCTGTGCACCCACTTTTGGTTGATCTTCCACGATTTTTCCTTAGTCACCTTGGTATGCAACCTCCGCAACCAATTATAGAGGTCGCTAGGGAATTTTCCCCAGAGGATCTCGTAAGTATCACTGGCGGAATCTGAGAAAAGGACTAGATCCTTGAGTACGTTCTCCTTTTGATGCATTAGCTCTTCTTGCTGAGCTATAAACTGGTCCAGGTGGTTATCCCACCATCTCCGTATTTCTCCTTCGAATATCCTTGATACCATGATCTAGTTCCCCTAATGAAGTTTAGGGTCCCGGCAACGGAACTATTTGTTGCCAAGAAAACAGGTCTCGCGGGCAATATCCAGGTTCAGGGAATGGGGCCAATAAAGGAGTTCGTTGTAGTCTAGAACCACGCTGACATTTTCAACCTACTCTAGAGAGCAGAGAGTCTCACCCTAGGCGTGCCACGACCACATGCAGAAAGGGAACAGCTCGGTTGTGGCGGATGGATCCACAAATCGAAGTTAACATGGAATCATTTGCACACATAACATCATACATAGAAGAGTGTCTCAGAACATTGTGCGGATATTAAGAAAATAAAATTTTAAGGCACCACAGACATCATGCATGCACATAACTCATATAAGAAGACAACAACCTTCAAATATATTAATAACCTTTAGCTGGATCCACAGTTACATCGCTCAATAGGAAGAGCTTACATTTCTATTACAGGCATCCCATAGGATAGAGAGATAGATAATATAGCCATGATAAATCAATAGAAGCCTAGGAACTGTTAGCCCCCTTATAAATTTTTGACAAGCAAACAGGGGGCTAAAATGTGTCTGAGCCTTCAAGTAATGCATTTCCTCTGAAAACACATCATCCTTGAAGCCTCTCTGTGCCTTCTGTTAGTGCCAGTCTAGTCATTGCCTTCAGTCACTATTCAGAAGCTGTTATCTCCACAAAGAGATGTCCCTGCCTTCACAGACGTTTTCTGCAGCGTGTTCAACACTAGAGCATCTTCCAAGTAGATCCATCAGAAAGTGTCCGAAAAGAGCTTTCCAACGGTATATTTCACTCTCAAAATTGACTTCTGGATTGAATTCTATGCCTAAGTGAAGTAAAAGCCCTTATATCCCCATATATCCCCTATTTCCCATGTTTCCCTTTTAAATTTATGTTTAAAGTTTTAATATTCCCTTTTAAAACCCCTTTTCCTCCTTTTCCCGATTATAAATCGCATTGTAAATCATTTTAAAACAAAAATATGTGATTTAAGTTATAAAACCACTTCCCCGACCATACCCCGTAGAAATTTATAATAAAACGTTATATTATAAAGTCCTGCCCTTTAAACCACTTCCCTTTTCCATCCCCGCCATGCATCGTAATAAATATTTATAATAAAGTTTTATATTGTATATAACCCCGCCACATTACAATCGTAATCGAAAACTCTTATCAATCGCATGTTCTATTTTGAATGCTTCGATCACTCATCACAAATATTTGCGATGCAATTGATCACGACTTTGCTCCAATCCACTCTGATCGCTCCATTACCTCCAATCACTCTAATTGCTCCATTCCCTCTGATCCTCCGATCGCAATTCCTCCCTACTGATTCCCCGATCGCATCCCCCTCTGATCATATCCCCCTTCAATCGCACCCCCCTTCGATCGCATGATCACTCCCATCCCCGATTGTGCCGGTCTTCCGATCTACTTCCCCCAATCAATCACATCGCAACTGTTGAAATATGCGCTGTGATTAGGCCTGCTCCCGATCTTCGATTGCGATTAGACCTGCCGGGCCCACCGTACCACTCTTCCGCCTCGTTCATATAATAAAGGGGTTTTCCCTTTGTCAATCGGAAATTCGTATTATTTTCGGTTTTACAAAGGGTTTTTGCCAATCGCATCGGAAGTTTTATGTGTGTAATTCCATCCTGCCCGTCTCCCATTTCCGATTTGCGATTGCAATTCGTACCCCCAGTCCCACCATTTCATTCCTCTTCCCATTCCTTATAAAACCCCTTTTTCCTTTGTAAAAGCCATAAATTCACTTGTTTTATTTTTATAAAGGCCCTTCTCCAATCGCATCAGAAGTTTTTTGTTACTCCTCCTGCCCCGCTCCCCGATTCCGATTGCGATTTCACTGTTCTCTCCACTTCCGCCCGATCTCGATTGTGATTTGTATGTGGGTCCCGCCTACTCCCCTTCCCTTTTTCCCATGCTAAATGAAATTTTCCCTTCACTAAAGGCAAAGTTCGTTCAAAAGCAATTTTTATTAAAAAGTTGGTTTTATTCAACAGCAAATGGAAAGTCTGAAAGTATGAGGTCTGAAAACTCAGAAGTAGCGTCACAGAGAGGGCATTACAGCTGCCAGTGAAGTAGCAGAGATGGTTTTTTAAGGGATTCAAGCCTGTTAATTAAAGATTTAGCACTTAAATCCTGCATTCAAAGGAAAGGACGCAGTCGAAGACCAGAGCACACGAAAAAAAGCTGCATTCGTGTTTAATTATCAGCAGAACGCATTCCTCCAGGAAGGACATTTATCTACAGCTTTCCTCATATCTCCTCGAGCCCTGAAACGGTTAATGACACTGAAAGAAGCTTATTTAAGACCGTCAGGTGGCAGTTATGGAGGTATGGAGCAGCTTGCAGACCCTTGCACCCAGTTCACCAACTTCAGAAGGCAACGCAAAGTTCCAGACACCAGAAAGGACTTCCAGAAGAACATCAGAGGTCAATCTCTACCTGACAAAAGCTCCCCTAGCAGCCTACAGAGTACGCACAGCGCTGCTAAGCCATTAAATAGTATGGGTGTGAACACTTCCTCCACTCTGACTTAATGGGTTCCATTTAATATTCATCTACTTCTATTATTCATTCTCCTATAAGAAATCCCTGAGAAGATATTGTAAAGGTTGTTGTTCGGCTGTTGCCGTTGTTGTTAGAGGGATTCATTGTTGACTGTTAGAATAGTTTTGGGAGGGATTAGTAGAGTAGTTGTCATGTAGTAGGCTGGGAGGAGAAGTCTGGACTGTAACAGCCATTGAGCTCAGAGTATGTGACTAGTTTTGTATCAATTAATCAAGCACATTTCAGAGGATCCTAGTCTATGACTATTGGTGATGTTTTTCTAACACTGTTTATTACATTTTCATGTTGTTTCATTTTCTGCTGGCTTGCATCAGAAATATGGCATAGGATTTACCCTTGTTAGGTACCTTATGTCTCTGCTCTCCTTGCCTTAACGTTTTCTGTTGTGTGTGTTATCTAAGAGTAAATTCAACTAATTTAACCAGTGTAGTGGTTCCATATGCTGCTAGCTGATGTATGAATTAGATTTTTCTACTTGGATGTTTCCTGCTAGTGTCAAAGCATTGAAGGTTCAAAGTCCTCTGATATATAGACCCTGGTTCTGTTAAGCTTATCTCTATTTTCCCTTGGAGCATGCTAAAGTTGACCTGGAGTTAAATGACCTTTGGTCCGATCTATACACTGCCCCTTTGTCTCCCCTTGAGAGCTGCCTTTTAGTATGTCCAAGCAAGTCTGGAGTTAAATGACCTCTTACTTGAGCTATAGACAGAAATTGGGTTTCTTTCCTTCTTTCAATTTCAATCCTTAATGTTCCATTCCATCATCTATCTAAAAATATCCTTTGGTATAGATGACTTGCCCTCTGAAAGCCTTAGCTAGTTGTTGCAAGTAATTCCCCTTTTATGACTCCATAGCCCAATGGATGACACCTTATTGACCTATCCCCTTTGCTGAAACATCCTACTGCTTTGTTCCTTTTCTCCCATTTCTTTCTCAGTCTATGATATCATGACCAACCAAGCAACTCACCAACCAAATCATTTAAAACCCCCCTTTGTGCTTCATACCTAGCCTAATATCTCAATTTGAGTCTCAAATATATATCATTCTTTGTTTTATTGGAGATATCCCTCTCCGGGTCCAGGAGGGCTAGATCCTAGGGCCCCAAAGTGGTTTGATGTTGTCTTATCTTTTGTTATTGCCAAATTTTCCAAAACATAGGAACCCCAACATAATGGCGACTACACTGGGGAATAAGATCAGTCAGCCTTGATTTGGTAAATCACTGTGGTGGACAGTAAAGTTGTAAATCATCCACCTAGCGACTCCACAATTCCTGAATGATTAAAAGTCTCCACCGGTGATTAGTAGGCCGTTGATTATCTGTGTGTTCACAAGGCTCCACTAGGAGACCATGTCACAGTACAACATCATCCATGCCAAAGACCAAGCCACTTCACTAATGGAAGACCCTGAACGGTTTGCAGAAATGTTTCCAAATTTCATGGCAGCATGTCGTGATAAAATTTCTAGTGACTTGGTAGAATTGAAGGTGGAGGACCTTCCAGGGGCTGTTCTTCGCAGCTCAAAATACATTCCCGTGCTTAAGAAAAAAAATTTAGAGCTGGTGGTTGAAAGGTATGAAGCTGACATTGAACTTTTGAAATCACAAGAGAAATCATACTAGTTCAGAGACTCGAGAGCCTTTTTGGAAAGTCTCCCTCCTCCTAAAAAAAAAGAAATTCCACTGCTTTTTGATGTGCAAGAAGAAGATGAATGGGCTTTCAAGAGCCACATTGAAGATGTAGTGGAAGATGCAATAATCGAAGTTTCCCAGGATACAGAAAACTTACCATTCATGGAAGGCCTAAAGGAAGAAAGCGTACATCATATGTTTATTGATCCTGTGGCAGAGTACATGGAGGCCCTGATCAGTCCAGATTCTCCAGCATTGATCCTTAGCATGGGCCAGATTCATCAGGAGTGGTCACTACTAATGGTGACCTCAGTTTTGAAGAACCACAGGCAGAGTACCTTGTGGTTGTCTCTGAGGAGCAGCCAATGCTCATATCCTTTTTTGTTACTACTTGATTGGCTGCATTGGCATTATTGTATCACCTAGAGCATTGCAGATTTCCAGTTGGAGTAGGGTAGGTAGGAATTCTGAAATAAAGCTCAGCATGTGAGCATGTAGTTAGTTGTTTTAGTTTCTGCAAAGTCCAGCAAGCCAGACAGTCTAACCCTGGCTTGACTATTTTTCAATTTCTGTCTTAGAATGTAGAGAAGAAATTTGCTGGACAGTTTAATCCTAGTAGATATTAGATTAGGTAGAGAAGCAATGAGGCCAACAGTCTAATCTGGTCTCATGGAGTAATAAGGGTAGAAGTAGAATAGGTTTATTTTCCCTGTTTGTAAAAATTGATGATGTAAAGGGTCTGCAAGGCCAAATGCACCCAGAAGAAAAATGTTAGGGCTATAGTGTGGGTAGGTAGTTGTTTGGGAGAAATTTTACTGCTGATATGATGTCTTCATAATTTGTGGCAGCTGATCAAAGAAAGAAATGAATGAGTCAAGCACTAGGCATCAGGCCTACACCAAAGATTTACTTTCTGAATTCTTGACTCCTTTAAGAAGAAGCCATCCCCATATGGAGGCACTTTTAGCCCCCTTATAAATTTTTGACAAGCAAACAGGGGGCTAAAATGTTTATGAGCCTTCAAGGAATGCATTTCCTCTGAAAACACATCATCCTTGAAGCCTCCCTGTGCCTTCTGTTAGTGCCAGTCTAGTCATTGCCTTCAGTCACTATTCAAAAGCTGTTATCTCCACAAAGGGATGTCCCTTCCTTCAGAGAAGTTTTCTGCAGCATGTTCAGCACCAGAGCATATTCCAAGTAGATCCATCAGAAAGTGCCCGAAAATATCTTTCGAACAGTATACTTCACTCTCAAAACTGACTTCTGGATTGAATTCTATGCCTAAGTGAAGTAAAAGCCCTTATATCCCCATATATCCCCTATTTCCCATGTTTCCATTTTAAATTTATGTTTAAAGTTTTAATATTCCCTTTCAAAACCCCCTTTCCCCCTTTTTCCGATTATAAATTTCATTGTAAATCATTTTAAAACAAAAATATGCGATTTAAGTTATAAAACCACTTCCCCAACCATACCCCGCAGAACTTTATAATAAAATGTTATATTATAAAGTCCCGCCCTTTAAACCACTTCCCCTTTCCATCCCCGCCATGCATCGTAATAAAAAATTATAATAAATTTTTATATTGTATATAACCCCGCCGCATTACAATTGAAATCGCAAACTCTTATCAATTGCATGTTCTATTTTGAATGCTCCGATCACTCATCGCAAATATTTGCAATGCGATTAATCGCGACTTTGCTTCGATCCACTTTGATACCCATTACCTCTGATCACTCTGATCGCTCCATTCCGTCTAATCCTCCGATTGCAAGTCCTCCCCGCCGATTCCCCAATCGCATCCCCCTCTAATCGTATCCCCCTCCGATCGCACCCCCCTCCGATCGCATGATCGCTCTGATCCCCGATTGTGTCGGTATTCCGATCCGCTCCTCCTGATCAATCGCATCGCAACTGTTGAAATATGTGCTGCGATTATGCCCGCTCCCAATCTCTGATTGCGATTAGACCTGCCGGGCCCACCGTACCACTCTTCCACTCCGTTCATATAATAAAGCGGTTTTCCCTTTGTCAATCAGAAATTTGTATTATTTTCGGTTTTACAAAGGGTTTTCCCCAATCACATTGGAATTTTTGTGTGTGTCATTCCATCCCGCCCATCTCCCATTTTTGATTTGCTATTGCGATTCATACCCCCGGTCCCACCATTTCATTCCTCCATCCATTGCTTATAAAACCCCTTTTTCCTTTGTAAAAGCCATAAATTCACTTGTTTTATTTTTATAAAGGCCCTTCTCCAATCGCATCGGAAGTTTTGTGTTACTCCTCCTGCCCCACTCGCCGATTCCGATTGCGATTTCACTATTATCTCTCCGCTTCTGCCCGATCCCGATTGTGATTTTTATGTGGGTCCTGCCTACTCCCCTTCCCTTTTTCCCATGCTAAATGATTTTTTCCCTTCACTAAAGGCAAAGTTCGTTCAAAAGTAATGGTTATTAAAAAGTTGGTTTTATTCAACAGCAAATGGAAAGTCTGAAAGTTTGAGGTCTGAAAACTCAGAAGTAGGGTCACAGAGAGGACATTACAGTTGCCAGTGAAGAAACGAAGACGGTTTTTGAAGGGATTCAAGCCTATTAATTAACTATTTAGCACTTAAATCCCGCATTCAAAGGAAAGGACGTAGTCAAAGACCAGAGCACACGAAACAAAGCTGCATCTGTGTTTAATTATCAGCAGAACGCATTCCTCCAGGAAGTAAATTTATCTACAGCTTTCCTCATATCTCCTCGAGCCCTGAAATGGTTAATGACACTGACAGAATCTTATTTAAGACCATCAGGCGGCAATTATGGAGGTATGGAGCGGCCTGCAGACCCTTGCACCCAGTTCACCAACTTCAGAAGGCAGCGCAGAGTTCCAGACACCAGAAAGGACTTCTAGAGGAACATCAGAGGTCAATCTCGACCTGACAGAAGCTCCCCCAGCATCCTATAGAGTACGCACAGCACTGCGAAGCCATTAAATAGTATGGGCATGAACACTTCCGCCACTCTAACTTAATGGGTTCCATTTAATATTCATGTACTTCTATTATTAATTCTCCTATAAGAAATCCCCGAGAACATATTGTAAAGGTTGTTGTTCGGCTGTTGCTGTTGCTGTTAGAGGGATTCATTGTTGACTGTTAGAATAGTTTTGGGAGGGATTAGCAGAGTAGTTGTCATGTAGTAGGCTGGGACGAGAAGTCTGGACTGTAACAGCCATTGAGCTCAGAGTATGTGACTAGTTTTGCATTAATTAATCAAGCACATTTCACAGGATCCTGGTCTATTACTATTGGTGATGTTTTTCTAACACTGTTTATTACATTTTCATGCTATTTCATTTTCTGTTGGCTTGCATCAGAAATATGGCATAGGATTTACCCTTGTTAGGTACCTTATGTCTTTGCTCTCCTTGCCTTAATGTTTTATGTTGTGTGTGTTATCTAAGAGTAAATTCAGCTAATTTAACCAGTGTAGTGGTTCCATGTGCTTCTAGCTGATGTATGAATTAGAGTTTGCTGCTTGGATGTTTCCTACTGGTTTCAAAGCATTGAAGGTTCAAAGTCCTTCTCTGATCTACAGACCCTGGTTCTGTTAAGCTTATCTCTGTTTTCCCTTGGAGAATGCTAAAGCTGACCTATAGTTAAATTACCTCTGGTATGATCTATAAGCTTCCCCTTTGTCTCCCCTTGAGAGCTGCCTTTGAGTATGTCCAAGTAGGTCTGGAGTTAAATGACCTCTGATCTTATCTATAGACAGAAATTAGGTTGCTTTCCTTCTTTCACTTTCAATTCTTAATGTTCCATTCCATCATCTATCTAAAAATATCCTTTGGTATAGATGACTTGCCCTCTGAAAGCCTTGGCTAGTTGTTGCAAATAATTCCCCTTTCATGACTCCATAGCCCAATGGATGGCACCTTATTGACCTACCCCCTTTGCTGAAAAATCCTACTGCTTTGTTCCTTTTATCCCATTTCTTTCTCAGTCTATGATCTCATGAACAACCCAGCAACTCACCAACCAAATCATTTAAAACCCCCCTTTATGCTTCATACCTAGCCTAATATCTCAACTTGAGCCTCAAAGATATATCATTCTTTGTTTTATTGGAGAGATCCCTCTCCAGGTCCAGGAGGGCTAGATCCTAGGGCCCCAAAGTGGTTTGATGTTGTATTATCTTTTGGTATTGCCAAATCTGCCAAAACATAGGAACCCCAACAGGAACTACAAGGATATCGAGCTTAGGACAGAGCTCTTCTGCACCGTCGGCTCGATCCTCCTCAATCCCTCTGTATCTGTGCATGATATCTTTTTTGGCTGGGTGATGACCTATTTATTCACCCGCCATCGCAACTGCTAGTTCCTCTTGTGTTCTTCTTCAATTTCTTTCGGCTTGTTTCTATTGCCTTTGAGTTCTGCTATCTGTTCTGTACCGTATCTTCTCTTCGTCTACACTTATCTTTGTTAGCCTCATCAGCTATCTCCTATTCTTCCGCAACCTTAGCGGCTCTGCTATGTACCTTTGTTGTGCCTACCATGTGTCAATCCACAACCCAAAATATATTCTGTATTCAAAATTCAAAACAAGGGCCCCAACAGGAGTACTAAAATGACACGGTGACAAATTTCAGTGTAACAAATGAATCTGTTTTCTCTCTTTTCACCCACCATTTCTGGCAAGTACCTCTTTATTTTTTGACAAGATTGAAGAGGATAACATTTTCTTGTTTATAAGCTCATCCTTCGGATGAGTCCAGCTTAGTTTAAAATCAAACCCTAAGAAGGAGCGGTTCGTTCCTTTTTGTAATCGACAGGTCCTTTACTGTTAAATTTTAACGAGTCCAGTATAGGAGAAACTCGATGTTTTTCATTTTTAGGGAGTCAGAAGAAAAAACTTAAGAAAACTCCATGGGTGTACTTTTTCATAATTTAGTCTCTTAGGCTCGAAAAAGGATAAAATAATGCAGGAGAGAACTCTATTGACCATGATTAGTCAACGTATACCTTTTTCGTAAATAGTCCATTTCAGTCCAGAAAAGGGGTAAACTTATACTGAAGGGACGACTGTTCATTTCCTTTAACGAGTTTGAATAGTCAAGTACTTGGCAATATTTTCATGTTTAGAGAGTCTAAAAATGGCTTAAAAGATAACTCCAAGGTTTCACTTTTTCATAAATTTTAATGAGTTTGAAAAAGTGATAAAAATGTACTCATGGTTTTCTCTTTTTCGTAACTTTTAATGAAACAGACCCATGAGGACAATTATTTTCCTATGTCAACCTCATTAAAAAATGAATCAGTAGGTTATGTAGGTAGATTGTAGAGAGTAGATATGAGGACAGTTCTTTTACTGTGTCAACCTCATTGTAAAATGAAACAGACCCGTGAGGACAATTATTTTGCTGTGTGAACCTCATTAAAAAATGAATCAATAGGTTATGTAGGTAGATTAGAAATATTAGTTAATGAGGATAGTTCCTTTTACTATGTAAACCTCGTTAAAAATGAAACAAGTCACCATGAGGATGGTTCCTTTTGTTATCACTCAGGTTTTCCTAGAAGTTGTGTAAGAGGAAATTATACCCGAGGTAACCACAAACCAATCTTTTAGATGCAGAATCTAGCCAATCTGCATCCAGAGAGGGCTCTCTCTTTATGATTTATCTTTGTTTTTGAATGATTTTAGGCTAGTTATAGATGCAAAGTTTGTTTTGGGAAAATGGTGGAATCCACAAACTAAGGGCAAGGTTGAGAGCTTTCAGTCCATTGGGCTATGGAGTCTAAGGATGGCTTTACTGGATTTCTATTCTAGGCACAAGATGGTATTACAGGGCAAGATAGCTAGACAGCGAACAATCCTTAAAATTTAAAGTGGATGGATGGTCTTGAATGGATGAAAGGCAGCTAAGAATCTTTCACCATATTCAAGAGAAAGAAGAGAAATGACTACAAGAAAAGATCAATGAAGGATTCTTTGTTACAGTAATCAACAATGTTTAAATCAGCAAAACATGAGCAATTAAGAATTCATGCTTATAACTAATCCAGAAGAAAACATCAAGAATAATCACATTTGAAAACAGAGTACAATTAAGCAAATTCTGTTTCAATCCTTTATGTAAACTATTCAGAAACGGATATGATGATAGTATAAACTAATATAAAATTCAAACACAAGGGTTGGAAAACTTATTGAACTGTAGTCCAACACATGAATCCTGCAACAAGTCCAGTGCTTCAAAACGTCATCCAGTAAGCCACAAGTAAATTTGTCCAAAAGCTTTTTATTCCAAAAACCTCAATGTTACAGCAGAGTAATAGAATCCACCCTTCAAAACTCTCTTTGAAGGCTTATTTATACAAAAATAATCTTAACAATCTTACTCTATCCTAGCCAATAATTCAGGCTGACTTAAAGCGTATTTACAACAAACAAGAGACACATGGTCTCAAAAATAGAATAATGAGTAACGGCTGATGTGCTGTTCCTTTCTTCATGGACGTGCTAAGGATAAGTGCTCTAAATAGGGCTCTGTGCTGTCCTTTGCGTATTCCTTTGACTTGTTGAATACTTTTACTTTTCACGGATACTCTTTACTCTTTCATCTGATACTCTTTCATCTGCATTTCTGTTTTTACCATTTACTTAATAGTAAAGATAAACTTTTGTCCTGACAACATTTTTTACAAAATTTCCAGCATTTCCTTCCACCACTGATCATCTGGTATCATTGTTCTTCTGAGCTTCCTTAAAGTTTCATCAGCTTCAGTAAGTTTATAAAAAGTGGGCTCGTTCGGAAATAGATACTTTAACTCATGTTCCAGATGAAACAGATTTCTCACTTTTTCATAAATACTCTTCCCAGTTGGTACTGTAGGTTCTGATGAGATAGTAGAACCTATACTAGTAGAACTTACAGCTGTATGTTTAGCATGAGCTTTGATTCTTTTCTCATAAGTTTCCAAGTCTACTATTTGATCCTCGGTGAGCATGGGACTAGGCAAATCACTGTCCAGCAGAGCTTGAAATTTTTCTCTGAAAACGTTGATGTCGACCAAAATATCATTACACTTTCTTTCTAGATTTTGCATGAAAGTTCTTTTTGTAAAAATTCTCTTTGCCTCCAAAACTACACCTGTTCTGTCATCAATTCCTAGCAATGCTAGCTGTTGTTTTGTTCTTGAATTTAAAAACTGAATGAGCTGCTGGGCTAGCTCTGGCTTGCCTCTTAATTCATGTCTAGTTTTGTTTATTTCCTCCTGGGCTATCTTGACTAACTCATTCTGTTCAAAAATAGCTTGAATGGAAGGCCAAATATCTCTTATTAAATTAATGATGTTGTCCCAAAGAATATCATTTATTTCATTCAGAGGCTTTTCCAGTGTAAGATATTTTTGCAAAGCCTCAACCAATTTTTCCAACCTTTTTATTTCTCTGAGGTTGTCAGCTACTGTCTTTTTTGATGTGTCATATTTTCCCTCCAATTTTGTTAATTGTAATTTTACTTCTTGGAGTTCTGTGACCTTTAGCTGCAAACTCTCCATTTGTTTAATCAAATCATCAGAATTCAAATTAGAAATATTCACCCGAGATGATTGTTCCTGTTGTCCTGTAGTACCTGCTGCTGAAGCCTGTTTGAGAATTTCCTGTTCCTGCAATGCCTTTTCCAGCTCCTTCTCGGTTTCATTTAGTGGCTCTGTCAAGTTTAAGAGCAACTCCATCATTTCTTCTTGTGAATTTCCTTTTATTATTTCCTGTGTCTGGGGGTGCCTTGAGGCTGGTATTTTCAACCGTTTTCTCAGTGCAGCTATATCATCCTCTTTCTTTTTTATCAGTGCCTCAATACCTTTAGTGTCTTTGGGATTGTGTCCCAAACCAATAATGATCTCTTCCAGAGACTTTATTCTATTGTCCTTGGCCTGTGAGGAGGCCCTTTCAATTTTCAATGTGGCAGCAGTATTATTCAAGGAATCTTGTAGTGTTAAAGCTGCCATGGCTTTGTTGGTGAGAGTGGAATAAACCATTTCCCCTGTTTGCCTATGAAGCTCTATCTGATCCAAGGGATGGATATCCTTTGCTAACACTTCAAAATTGGTTCTGATGTAATCTGTTGCTGAAGTTGGCTTTTGCACTTTAGCTTTGAAGTGGCTCATTTGCATTTTACCTTGTGAAAGATCAAATGTTGACATCAACCTTTGCTGATTGTGAGGAGCCATCTTCATATACTGATCATAGACCTTCATTTTTAATGGTTCATTCCTTGTTTTGATATCAATGAAGGTTTTCTTGATGTCTCCAGTACCTGTCTTGGGCGGTCTGAAAGAAGATACTTCAGTGCTCAGTTGCTTTTGTATCCCTTTCTGGCTTATATTTGTTTCACTTGCTGTACCTGTTTGCTGACTATCTTCCCCGCCATCATCAAATATTTCATCTATGATCTCTACATCTGGAGGTAGATCAGATTTATGTTTTTTAGCTTGATAGACTTGTGGGGCTCCTTTTGAAGGTGTGGTATCTGGAGCTGACCTCTTTTTCCCTATTTCCACATTCAGTGGAGTTTGCATCTCTGGAGCTTGGATTTGCTTTGGTGGTGTTTGAGAAGCTTTAGATTGTTCTGGTGTTTTGGAACTCTGTGATTTTTCTGCCATGACCAGGGTTTCAATGACCTGAACTATAGGTTCTTTTCCTTTACCTTTAGGCTCTGCTGCTACTGATGGGCTGTCTTCCTGTATAGCTTGTTGTAGAGTGGCCGTTGAAGATGTGCCAATATAGGGTACCTGCATTTGATCATATGTTTCTAGGTCAAATTTCTTCTCAGCATCTTTCATAAGTTTATTCAATTTGTCAGCTCCACTTCCCTCTTCAATAATTGTTCCTTTAACCCATTCATCTTGATTTGCATACTGTTCTATGTCAGGAATTCTGTGATGTATATAAGGAGATGACTTATTTTTTAACCTTCTTTCACAAATGAAACCCAAGGGGTCATAAGGGACCCAACGGAAAGATGTCTGGAATTTTTTCTCTAATATAAGTTCTGCATCTCTTTCAGCTTCCCTAGAATTGCAAATGAAAGGACCTAACTGGCTTTTGATCCTTAACTGTGCTTTCTTCTTTACATTGCAGAAATGGATTACATCTGAGTTATTCATCTGTCTAAAGTATTCCAAAGCAAAATTTCTCATTGGTACATATCTGGGTAACTTGAATGGATGTAATTCACATCCATAAATCCTGATAACTGTATGGTTTTGGTACAAGTACCAATCCCCAACTTTGTAACTTTTTGACAATTGCAGGGTCTTTCTTATCTCAGTACTAAGCCTGGGGGGAGAAACTTTTGTTAACAAGGTTGTAGCAGGATGTACAAATTGATCAATGAATTCTGAATAAGAGTAGGGAGAATCAGAGGACAAATGAATGATGGGGGACCAAAAAATAACAGACCTGGGATTACCTTTAGCATCAAGTTTCTGAACAGGGAAAGGGAATTTGTCTGAGTGATAGAAAATTATGAGGTGATATATAACTGAGGAGTACTTGAAAACTTTTTCATCATCTAGCCTTAAAAATTGATCATGTATTTTGTTGGCAATGAAGGAAGCATAGTCATACTTAATCTCAGGAGGCTGTCCAGGGGTGAAGATAGATAGCAAAGCCAGAGTTATCTCGTCAACATACTCACTGGTATTGAATCCTAAGACAAAGGATATTACATTCACAATAAGCCTTCCCAAATGATTGAAAAAACAAAAACCATAGGGGGGAGTCCCTTTTGGCTGATGCTCAGGTAACATGAAGTACCGACACATTGCTTTCAATTTTTCTGGAGTTAACAGTCTGGTTTTCTCAATTAGCCCTTCCATGGATAGAGGTGCTAATTCTTGTTCTGGCTCAAATTGTAACATAGCATTGATACCCTGAGGTGTTATAGGGAACAAAACACTTTGATCAGGAGCTAATACAGCTCTTTGTATGGGATCATAATTTGCATGACAATAATGAATGATTTCAGGGAAAACTTGAACTGTAGGAATGAAATACCTTGGGAGATTGGATTCCCACAACCCTATAAGATCTTGCCCCTTTGAGTATTCGTCTCTGCAGCGACAGAAACTCAAACGGGGACTTTCATCGAAATGCAGGTCTTTTATTTGGAAATCTTCATCTATGAGAGGCAAGTAGTCTAAATCTCGGTGAGGAGCATTCAAAGGAGTGACATTTAGAGCAGTAGGGAACTCCATTTTGGTTCTTGTGGATTCAAAATGGAGGTTTCAGTTTTTCTTGCAGACCGGATGGGATATCTGACAAAAGAAGAAATTGGGACAAATTGCAGGTTTGGGAAGCAAATTCACAGGTTTTAACTCTTCAATGAGGACTCAGAGAGGATTTTTAACCACTTTTTCAGAGAAAAAAACACAAGAAACCAAGCTTAACTTGCAGTCGGGGTGCGGAATGATAAATACATGTTTTTTAATGAAAATTGGTTCTTCAACAGGTAATGGACAATGGCAGGAACGTTCTTCAACACGGGCGCAGCGGAATTTCTGAGTAATTTGGTGTATTTGCAGTGAATTTTGAAATTTGCAGCGGGAGCTTAGTCTCTTTCGAAAACCAAAATAACTAAAAAAACGCGAAAAATGGCTTAAAAACAAGTCAAAAGGGTTTTTATCGTTTTCGAGGCGATGACGTCATTCGACGTACGGGGTGACGTAAGGGAGTGGGACCGGCGGTATTTGATAAGCGGTAAGCGGTGAGCCCGCACCGCTTATGGAGGAAGGCGGTAAAAATCGCAATGGCAGCGATTCCACAGGCTGCTTGCCACGTGGAATGCTGAATAGTCAAACCCGCTCATTCCCGGCTGGCTAAAAAACTCACATGCGATGGGCAGCGGGATTGATCGGGACCGTTGATCAATGGAGGAATGATCTGACGGCTGGAGGAAAGGGAAACTTGTGCGGTTTCGAAAGTGGGCCCGTCGGGGTTTAAACAAGTTTTGACGTGTAATCTAAACACCCCGGGGAGAAGCTAATAGGCGGGAATGGTTGTTAATTAGTCCAAATGACTAATTAACCCCGTGAATTTATAAAATGAATTGCGGCGGGGTTTGGCCATGTGGAATGCCACGTGGAATGCTGAGTATGGTGGCGCAGGATTCCGTCGTAGTCTTTTCTTGTTTTTGGTGTTAAACACATATGTTATGTGTTTAACGCTTTTCTTCATACATTTTATTATACGATGAATAAATTAATATAATTAATTCATCATAGGGGCGGAATGTATATATAAGGTTAGAGTTTTACCAAAGGGCTTTATAAAGCGGAGTATTTAAATGTGCGGGACTATATATACTTTGGTAAAACATTATAATAAGAGGGTTTTGGGGATATTTATTAGAAAAGGGAGTTATATACATAGGAAAAAGGGATTTCATTAGGGATTTAATATAATAGAGTTAGGTGTTAATATGAAAAAGGACAAGGAAAATCAAAACACCTTTGTACATCTAAGAAAGTGAAAACTTATGAAGTAAATTGCACATTTTTATCTTCAACACTTAAACTTAGAATAACAAGTTGTTTTGAGGAATTTTATGGAATGTTGCATCAGTTTCCTATGTAAAATAGGATTTTACTTAGGAAAAGTTAAAAATGGAAGATAATCAATGATGGATTATTTCAAGTGCTTAGGTCTTTTGATCATTAGGCCGAGGGTCCGGTCCCTCCAGAAGTCAAGGAAATGCCTTGAGCCCCTTCGATCTCAAATTACCTTAGTACTTTTGGGGAAATTAGTAAAACTCTTGAGGGGAAAAAAATGATGAGGGAGGTTAATGAATTTGACTTTGCTTGCTGTGATTTTCCAGTGTATTTCCTGCTTTAGTACTTGTGATGAAAGTAAATGATTAACCAACATGTAGCAGCACCATTCATCAGATAACACTTTTGTAGCACCATCTACCTACCCTATCTACTTAGCACTACCATTTTGTCTTCTTTATTAGGGTGCATTTAGACTTGCAAACCCTTTTCAATCTTTTTCTTTTTACAAGATGAATCTATCTATTTCTACCCTTATTACATCCAAGGGCTCAGATTAAACTGTTGAGCACCTTTTATTCACTCTACCTAGCTACTTATCTGCCAAGATTAAACTGTTTGGCTAGATATTTATTCTCTAATCTAAAACATGAAATTGAAATATGACTAAAACAAGTTTAAACAGTTTGACTTATTCATGAATTGTGGCAAAAGTTTCACAAGCTGCACACAATTATTTTATTACAATAGATGAAAAAGTAGTGGCATTTAGACTTGCACACTTTCCTTGGTCTATTTTTGCTTGGGGTTCATTTCTTTCTCTTTTTGACCATTTTTATTCTTTTTACCCTTTGATTTTTCTTTTAGGGTATACCCTCTTTACATTTTTTAAATTTTTTTTTGATTTTTTGGTTTTTCAAGAATATGGAACACCTTTGCTCAAGTAAGAAGGTTTGAACATATTCCACACTTCCATCAAGACAATCATGAAAGATGAAACCTATTGATATAGGAGGCTAACACCTTTCCTGTGTCAACCTTGTTAAAAACTGAAACAAATCCTCTCCTAGTCAAGTCGAGTCTTTCATTCGATCTCGTAAATGAACCTTCATTCCATCCAGCTTTTAGTAACTAGTAGACTACTTAGTTGAATGAAATGAAGCTTGGGGGGCATGCGTTCTAGCAAGTTATGCTTGGGGGGCATTAACACTCTCAAGCATAGTTTTCCTACGTTTCAAGCTTGTGTAAAAATGAAACCCTCTCAAGCATAATTTTTCCTATGTTTCAAGCTTGTATAAAAATGAAACCTATCTCGAGTCCATTTCGGTTATTATTTTCAAGACTCGTTAAACTCATGAAAATCCTAAGATTATTTTGCTATCTTTCATTCTCGTAAAACACATGAAAATGCTGAGTTTTTTCCCTCTTTTCCCCCACCATTTCTGGAAAGTACCTCTTTATTTTTTGACAAGCTTGAGGAGGATAACATTTGCTTGTTTATAAGCTCATCCTTCGGATGAGTCCAACTTAGTTTAAAATAGAACCCTAAGAAGGAGCGATTCGTTCCTATTTGTAATTGACAGGTCCTTTACTGTTAAATTTTAACGAGTCCAGTATAGGAGAAACTCGGTGCTTTTCATTTTTAGGGAGCCAAAAGAAAAAAATTAAGAAAACTCCATGGGTGTACTTTTTCGTAATTTTAGTCTCTCAGGCCCGAAAAAGGATAAAATAATGTAGGAGAGAACTCTATTGACCATGATTGGTCAACGTATACCTTTTTCGTAAATAGTCCATTTTAGTCCGGAAAAGGGGTAAACTTATACTGAAGGGATGACCATTCATTTCCTTTAACGAGTTCGACTAGTCAAGTACTCGGAAATATTTTCATGTTTAGAGAGTCTGAAAAGGGCTTAAAAGAGAACTCCAAGGTTTCGCTTTTTCATAAATTTTAACAAGTTGGAAAAAGTGATAAAAATGTACTCATGGTTTTCGCTTCTTCGTAAGTTTTAACGAGTTCGAAAAAGTGATAAAATTTTTACTCATATGGCCAATTTTCAATTTAATTTATGAGCAAGAAAGACGGAAAGAACTTGGAATTTTCATGTGTTTTACGAGAATGAGGGATAGCAAAATAATCTCAGGATTTTCATGAGTTTAACGAGTCTTGAAAATAATAACCGAAATGGAATCGAGATACGTTTCATTTTTAAACAAGCTTGAAGCATAGGAAAAATTATGCTTGAGAGGGTTTCATTTTTACATAAGCTTGAAATGTAGGAAAACTATGCTTGAGAGTGTTAATTCCCCCCAAGCATAACTTGCTAGAGCGCATGCCCCCAAGCTTCATTTCATTCAACTAAGTAGTCTACTAGTTACTAAAAGCTGGATGGAATGAAGGTTCATTTACGAGATCGGATGAAAGACTTGACTTGACTAAGAGAGGATTTGTTTCATTTTTTAACGAGGTTGACACAGGAAAGGAACCATCCTCATGGTGACTCGTTTCATTTTTTAACGAGCTTGAAACAGTAAAGGAACTATCCTCATAAACTACTATTTCTAATCTACCTACATAACCTACTGATTCATTTTTTAATGAGGTTAACACAGGAAAAGAACTGTCCTCACGGGTCTGTTTCACTTTTGAACAAGGTTGACATAGTAAAAGAACTATCCTCATATCTACTCTCTACAATCTACCTACATAACCTACTGATTCATTTTTTAATGAGGTTGACACAGGAAAAGAACTGTCCTCATGGGTCTGTTTCATTTTTTAACAAGGTTGACACAGTAAAAGAACAGTCCTCAATGGTACCTGTTTCATTTTTTAATGAGGTTCACACAGTAAAAGAACCATCCTCATGGCCGACTAATTCATTTTTTGACGAGGTTGACACAGTAAAAGGAACTATCCTCATGACTCACTGATTAATTTTTTAACGAGGTTGACACAGTAAAAGGAACTTTCCTCTCTAGAATTGTTTTATTTTTTAACGAGGTTGACACAGTAAAAGGAACTATCCTCACCAAACTTCTTGATCATGGCTTCCAAATATAAGCAACACATGTCAAGGGACACACCTCGATCATGGCTTCCAAGAGGTCTTCACCAGATGGAAGAACAATTCTCTGGAAGGAACACATGTCAAGGGACTCAAAAGGGATAAGAACATCGCGTTCAAATAATCCCATAGAGTTTTCCATGTCAATTACTGGATCTAATTCAAAGGAAGTCGAGCAAATAGTGAGAGGCTCGCTTGCATCGGTAACTGAAAACATGGGACTAGTTGCCACATAATTAACCCGTGGCTTGGTAGATACCACTTTAGTATAAGGAACATTTAGAGAAATTTTTTTACACTGAAATTTGTCACCATGAAATTTTAGTACTCCCTTAGAAGTCTACAACATCAAAGTTCCTAAAGTCAAGCCTTGAAATTAAGAAAAAAGCTCATAAAAGTCTTAAAAACACTTGTACCGCACTTTCTCTTAACATTGTCTGTGGTGCCGCACTTTCTTGCTCTAAATCATGCGGAGACAAATGCACTTTTTATTCATTAAGGGTGTGGACCCCTGCAAAAGGTAAAAAAAAGGTGGAAAGTAACATTTATAAGCCTAACAGTCAAATCTGGAAGCTTCTAGAAGCAGTTATCCGGTCGAAGGTTCGCTCCTATCATGTATGTTCATTCCTCCATTATGGGAGCCTACCCCTTGATTTATGGAGCCCAATCCCTTCAAAAGATAATTATATCCCTTCGTATGTGGAACCATAACCTCTTCTCTTTTCCTATAAATTGAAGCCATAGTGCAGCTTCAAGGAGGGTTAGAGAGATAGAGAGATAGAGAGTTAGAGAGTTAGACTTGGAGAATTTTTGAGGATAAATGTTGTAGAGACTCGTACTCTCATAGCCAATCATTATATGGGAATGATTACGCACCCATGTGCTTTTAGCTGAGAGAGTGCAAGGCTTGTCAGAGTAAAGGAAACGCCTGTTTCGAACCCCAGGAAGGCCTGTATGACATCAAGGCAGACACGGTTGTAAGGCTCTTCTTTGTTTAAGTTAATATGAATGAATATTGTTTTCTCAATGAGTTCTTTAGTTAAATAGCTTATTTATCATGTTTCATCAATGGGTTATTTAATTAATTATCTCATTTCTTGAATTTCTTGATCATCTTGATAGATGTTTGATTCATGAATTGATTTATTATACAGGTGCTTTTGATCTTTTCTTGTGTTTGTGATTGTAGATCCTTGACGGTGACTTTCTTCAAGCCACTGGAAAGAAGATCAACGCTAGACTACAAGTAGGTTTCTAAAACCCTGTTATAATTAATTCCATGTCAAACAATATCTATAGAAAACAATTTTTATTTTTCCGTTTGTTGCTAGCTGTCCGTAGGACACTTGGGAGGTCTGTCTTGTTCGCAAGAACGACTTATCCGTCCAAAAAAAAGGCAAGCCAATTATCGATGGAGAGCCCAAATCCATCATTTCCACCATGAATATCCAGAAGGAGGAATCAAAAGTTGCAGTCCATTCTCGACAACGGGAGCCAAAAGAATGTGATTTCAATAGGGGTCGTGAATCGACTGGGATTTCCAACCACAACACACCCATAATTGTACACCATTGTGTGGCTTCACCAAGGATGGGATATCTGCGTTAGCCACCAGTGCTGCCTTCCTTACAACATCAAACCCTTCATGAATGAGGTATTAGATGACATTGTTCCTCTTGATGCTTTTGATGTATGATTAGGCCAATTATACTTGTGGAAGTGACATGTTGTGTATCAATCCTGGCCTGAAGCTGTTATTTTTACTTTGGGAAATAAGTTGTACATAATATTGTAGGTAGCACTGCCTATCGCCATCTCTTTGGTTACCGTAAAATAATGCAGTAAGCTCATTTCCAAAACCTGGAAATTTTTTTTCCTGATGATCCACCCTCAGGGCAAGAGGAATACTGTGGCCATGACCTCCAGACAGGGCTCCTTCACATGAAAAAAATTAATGGAAAAGGTAACGGAGGAGTACAAGTACATCTTCACCTCACCCGTAGGGGTGCTATTGCACTGTTAAGTCAAACATCCCATCGATCTTACCCCGGGTGCACTACTTCCTAATGGACCAATCTATCTACTCTATTTTCTATGGAACGAAGAAATAAAGAGGCACATTCAAAATTTTCTACAGAAATATCACATCCAGCTGAGTTCATTGCCCCATGGGAGCTTGATTGTGTTGGTGCAGAATAAGGATGGGCCTTGGAGACTTTGTATTAATTACCAGGTATTGAAAAATATCACTATTTGGAATAGGTACCCGATCCCATAGATTGATGACCTTATGGACCAACTCAAGGGGATAAAATATTCAACAAGATCAACTTGAAATCTGGGTATCAAAATGTACTAATCAAACCTTCCAATGTGTGGAAAATTTCCTTCAAAGCCAAGGAGTGCCATTTTGAATCGATGTTCATGCCTTTCGGGTTGAAGAATGCTCCCGCAACCTTCATGAGACTGATGGACATAATATTGCAGACATGCACCAACTTATTTGTAGTAGCGTAATTGGATGACATCCTGATCTTCAACCAAACTTGGGAAGAGCATGCCCACCACGTCCGATGAGTCCTCCAGACACTACAAGAACACAATTTGTGTGCCAATTTGGAGAAGTGAACTTTTGGCATGACTGAGGTCTAGTATTTGGGATACATTATTGATGAGTGGGGTGTGCATGTGGATCCAACCTAGATCCAAGTCATTCATGATTGGCCATCCCCAACCATTCTAACAGAGCTTTGTAGCTTTCTAGGTGTTTCTAATTTCTACTACAGGTTTGCATTGGGATTCTCTCATATCACTTGGCCCTTAAGTAAAGTCACCAAGGGAGGAGCGAAAGAAATTTTTTTTTGGTCTAAATCTCAACATAATGCGTTTCTAGAGTTGAAACATTGCATCTTCTCTGCCTTAGTGCTGACATTAATAGACTTGCAACAATGATTTGAGATCGAGAAAAATGCTTCTGAATATGATATTAGGGAAGTTATTACTCAACAAGGGCATCCAGTGGCATATCACAGTGAGACACTATCTAACACTGTCCAGAAGTATCGGAATTATGAAAAAGAGATGTATTCCATTGTATAGGATTCTCTACAACTGAAGAATTTCATTTTGGGGAAGGAAATGGTCATCCACATAGACCACTGATCCTTGTAGTTCATACAGACACAAGGGATGTTGTAGAACGATCTCCATCAGAAGTGGTCCACATATCTGTAAGAGTTTCATTTAAACATTAAGTAAAAGAAGGGTAGCACAAAAATGTTGCAAACTACCTCAGCTGACCACAAATCGTGGTGCTAACCACTATGCTCAACTCATGCAGGCACATGGTTTCTGGCTAGTCGGTTTTCTATAAGAGCGATCCAAAATTTTGCCACAAATATAAGAAACTCTTGGAGGGTAAGAAATTTCCAAATTTTCGCCTCCAGGATGCACTGTTATGTCACCTGGGACACATTTTTGTTCCTTTAAGAGAGTGTGCCAATATGATTTTGGAAGCACACTATAGTCAGGTCGCTAGGTATTTCGGGGTCGAGAAAATAATGGAATTACTACAGAAGTATTTTGATTGGACGAAACTTCAATAGGATTTCGGGAACTACATTGGATCCTGCACTTCTTGTGCCATTTCCAAAATAACCATCAAGAAGCAAGGCCTCTATACTCTACTGCCTACCCCTAGTCGAACTTGGGAATCCATATCCATGGATTATATGTCGAGCCTTCCTTTTACTAAGCATCGAAATGACTACGTTTTCGTGGTCGTCGACATATTCTCGGACATGGCCATTATGGTGGCCTCCAAGAAGAATGTCACAACAAAATCCATTGCTAAAATCTTCTTTGAATGAGTGTGGGTACACTTTGGGATCCCACAGTCTATCATATCAGATCAGAATATTAGGTTCCTACATACATTTTGGTCCAGACTTTGGTCAATGCTAGACACCAAGCTCACCAACTGCACAACTTTCTATCCCCAAACTGATGGCCAGATAGAGGTCATCAACAAGATGATCATACAGATTCTGCACATGTACAACTCAGAGTATCCATGCACATGGGATAAGATCCTCCCCTATCTACATCACAACTATAATCGGGCTCTCCACATCTCAACTGGCCACACCCCCTTTTAGGTGGGCTTGGGATTCTAGCCATTATGTTCCATTGATGTAGCCATGCCATTTGCAGCTACTTAGACTACTTAGGCTCAAGTCCATTCTGAAGCTGACAAGGAGAACTAATTCATTGAGTGCATTCAATGCATCCACCAACAGTTTAATGACATATTGGAGAGATCCAATGCTAAGTATAAGCAACGACATGAACAACATCAGGTGTTACACAACTTCTAGGTCGACGAAAAAGTGTGGGTACATTTGTAGAAGGAGCACCTCGCTAGACCCCACCGCAAGCTTCACCTACTCTGATATGGGCCATACACCATCACCAAGGCTGTAGGGGATAATTCCTTCAAGCTTAGTATTCCACCATTTCATGGTATACGCCAAGTGTTCAATCTGGATTGCCTTTGGCCCTACATTCCACCTCTACTGGACACATCCAACATGGTAGAACAACTCACACCAACATAGTTAAACCCAGAATACATGGAACAAACCATAAATGATCAGATCGTGGACACAAAAATCACAAATCAAGAACACCCACCAACAGAGGATATAGATATATCAAGTTGTCAAAGAAAGCCAACTCCTTCACTAGGGAAAGTGGCTCATCACCGACAAAGTTCAGCAGAATTTTCCTCATCTCATGGAGGAACTCAATGCAATAGTGAGAATTTCTTCCTAAGGGGGGAGGAATGATCTAGGGGGATATTGGTTGCCGCCCTCCTATTCTACTTGGACCCCCACAACTTTTTTTTCCATTTTTTTCGGGTCCTGAACTTTCGAAGTAATTTTGAGACCCTAAAGCAGTGAATATGAGTATTTGACTCGAAATTCACTATGAATGGTTGTATTCCTCAGATATATCTTTCTAACAAGGTATCATATGTGTTAAACAAATATCACATGCCAAAGATACAACCCCCGGAAATTGATGTACCAATTTACCCTAAAGGGGCCCATAGTTTGGCGTTTCATCTCCTAGGGTTACATTTTTGGATGTTTAGTATTTTCCATTGTTTTTAAATAATAAATATGGCTTTTAACCTCATTATACCATAGTTAAGAGGCTTGTATCCACCACATATCTTCTCAGAGATATGCTACCAACGCCCTGGCTAGTTTATTTGCATTCTATTTGTAAGCATATATCAGTTATGTGATATTAATGAAATGAAGTCTTATTTATGCTCAATCTCTATATTTATGTGTATTTATGTATTTTATTGTGTTCTTACATAAGTCCAAATCATCCTGTTACACTCCTCGGCTATTCTTTTGATATGCTCAAAGGTCATTTTTTACACCTCTTTTTTTCACTTACGTTCGCTTCATGTGCATCTCCAACTACACCACTTTTTCTTTGAGACCTTAAATGACCCCACCAATATTTCTCACCTTCCCCTCTACTAGTGTATTCACCTATATTGCAGCCTCTAGGAGGTTTTTGTAACCTCCTACACTTCCTTCTTTAACTTTGTTTCTCTTTTCTTTTCTTGCTCTTTCTCTACTAATAATTTCATATGTTCTGCATATAGTGTGTCATGTGATGTTGAAACTTGTACCAACTCTATTTTTTTTTGTTGTTGTTTCTTTTTTGTGCTGAACTATAGCTCGTATGTCACACTTAACTGTAATTGGTGTATATTTTCTGGTGATTCTTGTGACAGTATTATTTTTACGTGACTTAATTCTTTTGTTCAATGTTACATGTTTCCATTTGGAAACTACATCTTGTGTGCAAATGTTTGTAGCGTGATTCTCTCCTAATGATATTGATGGATGCGGTTGTTACCATCTTCACTATGTTTTTATGGGTGCCCTTCACGCGTCTATTTTCCCTATTCTTGAGGGTCACACCATGGATAATCGACTTGACTATAATAACTACCACAAATTCTTCAAATTTTCTTATGCCTTTACTTGTATCAGTTGTTGTTTGTATGTGACTCTTTCTAATACATATTTCATCTTCTATTTCACCTAGTCCTTGAATTTTCCAAGTCATCGTCTCACAATGAATGTATTTGAGTGACCCCTATCTTTGATGCTTTTCTCTTTGGCCATGCACGATAGGTACCTTCTACTGTTGTTTGTGTTTTCTTCCTCTTCTCTCCAACCTTCATGGTATCTTATTCTTAGGATCCAATTCAGTCTGTTGCAAAAAATCATGATTTTACTGTTCCTTGCTACTTTCATTATTACTTGCCTTGTTTATTTTTACTACTCGTACTTTCCACTATGCATCCCAATCATTAATAATTCTACTAAATTTATGATTTTCTATCCTATAGTGGCTCTACAACAATATCTTCATTGAATTTGTTCTTTGCTATATGTACATGAAGGGCGAGGTTGCCTCAAATTAGACAATTCCCTTGTATGCTTTGAAACAATGATATGCATTGAATTCTCTTAACCATCTACCTAACCACCTCCTTATACACAAAATGCAATTGTGTTCTCCTACTACCTTTGTTTATTCATGTTATGCCATAAGGAGGTGTACTAGGGCACCAAGGAAGGTTTTTATCCCATATCAAGGAACTTTCTCCTTCGATTCCCACCATGCGATGAGAGAAATCAGTACTAGGAGACATAAATGTTGGAAATATTCATTATTATCTTGCACTTTATAACAATAAATTAAAAATTTGTTAACTAAAAATGTATCCCAATTCAGCTGAACTCATATTGTTCACCTTTTTTAAATTCCTATGGCTTCTATTGGTACCAAATCCTTGCAAAATTGTCTCAAGAGATTACAAGCCATGGCCTATGAAATGAATATGAATCCATCGTTGTTGCACTAGTACAAAATGAGATATTAATGACCACACGACTAAAACATTTAGTCACCACAATTATTTCAGGTGAATTACTACTAAATTTGAACAATTTTAAGTGACCCAACTAAAAATGACTAACTTAAATGATTATTTTATCCTAGGGATAAAATATATGACTAGATAACTAACACAACTAAAATCATCTAACTTAAATTAATAATTTAGTCCAAGATTAAAATATATGACTATATAATAATTGAAAACATAAAAATGATTAACATAAATGAATACTATAGTCCAAGGATAAAAATATGATCAAATAACAATTAAAACAAGTATATGAATTATTAATCTATGCTAGTCATTTTTAATTGTGTCACTCCAGAAAAGGAAAATTTCAATTTTGATAGTGAAGTGTTATGTTTCACTAAATTTTAACACTATAGATGGATTCAAAGACAAAGAGGGTGTCTGAATCCATCTGCAATGTTAAATTTAGAGATAAATGGGTTTCTTCCCCACATTCATGGATGGCATCGACAATAAACTTGCCAATGTGGCCTCGCACACCTTACTCTAGATATTTGATCTAGGAATTTGATAGTGTAAAACTTGCGAAATACCTATCAACATTGATAAAACATTATTGATCTAACCCTTATTTTCCCTGCTATAATACTCAAGAGATACATTTCCAGATTTGTGAATACATGTAGAAAACAAATATCACCAACTTGACAACAAGTTAATTATAAATTTATTTCTCCTATGTTCTTCTACTTTAATAAAATTGCATGTTTAAAAATGTTTTCAATGAAATGAATATTTAAAAATGTAATTATAAGGGGATTATGTAAATTATATTATTCACTTAAAAGGAAGGTTAAAATATTAAATCAAACCTATACAAGCATCATAAATATTGAAAATAGCTTAAAAAATAAATTATTCTACTTTCCATTTTCTAATTTTACAAAAGAATAATTTTTTTCTTCTTAGTTTCCTAGAAAAAAAAAAATACCATCAAATTCATAGCTTCATATGGTGTTTGAAAAGCTATATAATCTTCTACCTTAAATTTGGCTTGAGGGTTCCTGAACTAGGTTCGGATTTAATGTTTTCTCACAAACCCCTATACTAGTGGCTCTTTCGGAAATGACCTACTTTCGCAGGCCAAGGTCTCACTCGAAGTAGTATGTGTGGGCGTTGGAACCAGATTTCCGCACCCTGGGAGAAAGTGGGTAATTAAGGTAGTTTTTTTTAGATATATCATGTTCGCATAGAAACAAGCTTATTACTGAGCCTTTAATAGTATAACCAGTATGTAAACATGAACAGAGCTATTATTCTTAAGTAGATCTTTGTAATATCCCAAAATGGGAATACACAACAAAGCCTGCTGAAATAACACACTAAACAATTTGTGCACTGAAATGAGTTTGTAGCTCCTGGATCCCTTATATCAGTGGATCTAGTGTCTAGATCCAAAAGGAGAGAAAAAAAAATCAAACTAGATGAGGTAAATAGAACTCCCACCACCTAGTATAGCTGGAAAACACCCAAAGAGAAGGGCTACAACTATAAGCAACAAACTGCTTCAGGAATAACACAGTTTTGAGAGAATTAGTAGGAGACCAATAATAAGGATCAAATTTTATATATAAAACAATAAATCAGATCCATAATGATGCCCTTACAGTATACAACAGAATGTAGGAGACAAGATAGAAGAAACTTCTCAGAAAGGAGGACTACAACACATGTATTGACTGCAAAATAGCTTGACGACGTTATTTATAAGAGTTGCAAAAGCTGTATATTACCCTACACATCTAGAGGAGATCTGTGTACAAAATATCAGATCCATTTCAAATCTCTACACTAGAAAGGCTCCTTTACAATATCCCCTTGGGGTTTTGACCAAATCATGCAATACAGAGAGTAGACCGGAGATCTAAAGTAGCAGATCTACAATATTATTCAAAAATTTCTAAAGATGTTTAAAATAGAAGAAAATCAAATCTATAAAAAACATGGATCAGTAATCTAATCCATGGATCACCATAGTGAAGGGGAAAGCCCCAGCACCAAAGATCTCTCCTCAAAAGGTGGGTCAAAACACCCTACAACCTCCTTCTTGCAAATAATGTAGTCCTGGAAGGGAAACTGCGTTGTAGGTTGAAACACTGAGTTGGCCTGATGCCAATATCTGAAATATCAGCTCCAAAGGTTCAGAACTCTCTTGCCAGGGGGATAGAAGACTTTCCCAGTGAGAAGAGGCCCTGAAATGGCCTAGATCTAAGCAGATCTAGCCTCCACTTGCTGCAGCTTGTAAAGACAACCAAACCATCAACAAGATATGCGTTGTAATTGGAAGATGAGCTTGGCTAAATTCCTGATAGTGGATGAGATCAGCAAGACTCTTCCAACAAATCCTCAATGGAAGAGGTGGGATTCCCGCATAGGAACACCCGAGTGCTAAGCAACACTATTCTTAGCTAAACAATAGAGAATTATATATGTATGAACAGAAAATATATTCAGAAATGTGCACAATCAACAACATCCTTCTGCTGTCCTCCTCTTCCTCTTATAGGATGAAAGTCTTGTCAAAACCCTAAACCATCTCAATCATTTAGCTGCATTCACATGAGATGCCTCCAACTAAAACTGCGTTGTACCTCTAGGAGATTCACTGTATCTAGACAGTGCTGTTGATTTGGTCCTGGTTGACATGGTCAAATGCTCTAGTTTCTTTCACACCTAAGTGTGCTTATGTAAGTAGCCCATATTTGTCCATTTTCACATGTGGCATTGATTTATTTTGCTAATTAGGAGTTTTATTGATCCTCCTTTACAATTTTATTCATGAAACAAAATATTGAGACAAAATTGTATATTCCCAGTAGCTTGGGATAATTGGGAATATTACATTCCTCCCCTCCAAAGTGTTTCTTGTCCTTAAGAAACTGATAGGGTGAGTGTTGCAACACTTCTCCTTCTTCATTGGTGACACCATCAAACATCAAGATTTCATCATGAGCCAAGTTTTCACCAATTCAAGACTCCATGAACTCTTCCTCCAAAATCATCATGAGATGTACAAAATCCATGCCACAAGGAGTCAAGAACTCAACTAAAACAAACATGGTTGGTCCAATACTGTAATATCCATTTTTCAGAAATATCACAAGTCTATTCCAGAGATAGACGGTGGGGGAATTTTCCGGATATGTCACCTCTAAAGAGAGGATGAGATCCATAGGCTACCTAGCCCTTCACAGACTCTGTCTATAGCTATGTGAGATTTCCTATCAAGAACAAGCTACTCTATTGAGAATGCCTCAAGGTAGAGCTACAACAAATGTGCAAATACAACAATTTAACAAATAGCAGTGACACATTAACTGAAAAAATGTGAGAGAAACCCATATCTATCTCATTATGATAATAGCAGAAACCAATGTATACAAAATATTGAGGGAAGTGATGCTCAAAATGTACAATGCCAAACCTCAAGAGAAGAGTACATAGATCATGAGATAAACACTGCTGCACATATAATCCCTAGCTATGACAATGCAGTTTTAAAGACCAACTACATGCTACAAATGCCAAATTCATAGATATACAATGATATGGTCCAAACTAACATTAGGAGTGGAGATAACAACTCCCAAAGGCTACCTTATATCAATCCTGGGAGGATTGATCATAGAATACAAAATCTGCAAAATGTCGGAGTTGCTGGGTAGCAACTGCAACTCAGAAATAGAACTGGATGGAGATGGTTGTAGATGATCCCCAATATGAATATGCCTCCTCCAATGGATCTTTTTAATGAAAGGCTGATCCCTTCATCAAATATCTCTCCCTCTAACAATCTGCAAGAGCCCCACTACAAATGCTCTCAAGAAAATAACACAATCACTGGGTGAACTGTGTTGTGGGGACAAGGAATGAAGTGGCCGTGGTGCCAAAATCTGCAATAATTCCCTAAAATCTCCCTCAATAAATCCTCAAAGGGATAGCGACTCTCTTCCTCTGAAAATCAGCTCCGGAAATGGTGTAGATGTCCTCCACTACAATTCTCTACAATGTAGCAACACTCTTGAACAAGAATAACGCTGTCACTGAAGATGGTAGCTTTGGCCTTGAACCATGGAATGTGGAGAATGAGGAACAACCTTCGAGAGGCCTCTCAAGAAGGGGAAGGAATCCTAAGAAGGAATTCCTCTAGCAACTTTGTTGAACAACAGGAGTATGCCCTCTTGTCTGTCAAGACAAGAAATCTATAATCCAAAAGCATGAGAAAAAATGGCTTCCATAACCTTCTCTTATACAAGTGAAAGCCTCCTTCCCATGGACCCCACACGTTAGGGTTTTCTTCACCAAGTGATCTCTCTCCCATGTGAACTGCGCTGCCTTTCTAAGCAAGCTTCTCCCTCTTCTATTGCGCAGTCAAACTTGGTCAATCTTGACCTAAACCTCTTGCAAATAATTCTGTTCACACATGAGGGTGTGTAAACCATATCCAAAGGTGATACCTTTTGATACATAAGGGATTTTATTAAGTTATTTATTTTACATAGGTCTCGTTACCCATTTATTCTTCTCCTATATGAAATCTGCAAAAATTAATATTCCAATTTGCTGCTTGCAAATTTTGGAATATTACAGTCCTCCCCTCTCAAAGATTGCTTGTCCTCAAGTGAGTGAAAGGATAGACTGAGTGATCTCCTCCTCTCCCTGTAGCATCCTTGTGTGATGATATCCTCAAGGATGATGATGCTATCTCCTCAATCAATTCTCTACATTGCCCCTCCTCAGCATGTAAGTCAGCTATCAACCATCATTATGGAGCATACTCAAGAGGATAGAAAAGTGATGTCTAGAGGTCCCTCTTGAAGAAGGGGATCTGAAATATCATGGGAATTGGTTTTCCCATACAAACCCTCCATCTCCAAGCTATAATCCATGCAAAATGAGCTACCTCCCAACTAGGCAACTCCTGGAAAATGTCATCCACCTTAGGCTTGGGAAAAGTAGGTGGGCCGAAAATATGCACTTGGTAGACAATGTAGCCTACCCCACGCTGCTCACCTCTCCACTTATGATAAGTGTAGAGTGTCTGATGATCCTGGGCTGCAATATAGTTGCCCTCAAGTGGCAAGATGAGGAATATATCTCCAAAGATCTTACCCCCAATTCTGCAAATCATGCTGGCCCAAACATCTCCATATGTGATGAGTTGGAAGTCATCCTCATATGGTATTACATCCAACATATGGCTCACCCCATAATGAAATAAATATGCTGCTATAGTGGCCATACCCTCTCTCATGTTCCCATCAGAACATGCAGTGCAAAAAGTGTGAGGAATTTATCCCTCATGGGACACATCCATATAATGTGTTTTCCTCCCAAGCATGCTCCTCATTAAAAAAAAAACAGTAGAGCCATAAGGAGCAAATATGAGAGTCATACTTGCTGCCATATGCAACAAATGTGAAGGATAGTGGTCCTTCAAGTGCAACCAACGAAGCTTGACCCTCAACTGCCAAGGAGACTGATAAAATGAGTGGCTTCCCAACCACTTTGCTGCTGCTCCAATCTCCTCATAAATATGAAAGAAGTGACTGATATAACGAGTACAATAAGAATGTCTCCCATGGTAAATTTCTTCCCTAAGCCCTCTTAGGGAATGACCATTAATAATGCTTATGGCCTCATCTAAACCATGTGGTCTAGAAAATAATATGCCCCTCTGTGGAGCACTCTCCTGCACATGCACGGTTAAGGGTTGCATACATACATTATGCAAATAATCATGTGAAAAACAATGTACACCCTTACCATTTTCTCTGGCCATACAAATGGAGTGGCTCATAGATGAGTCTCCTCTTATCTTCAAAGAGGGAAGAGGTGGCTATGCTAACACTCTCAAAGAGTTATGTGACTCCTCCATCTACTTCTGATCCATGCATCTCCTCATATGCTGATGTATCTCCTCCTCAAATCCCATCCAAAGATACCCCTCCATGATGGTGTGGTATGCTCTCAAGGAAAAATTAGGGTTGAAAAGGAAATCTTCATATGCTGCTTGTAGTAACTCCTCCTTGAGCTTGGAAGCTCTATGAAGGAAGATCCTACCATGATAAAATATGACCCCATATCTGACTAAATATTCCTCCATGTGCAACTGGCCATCCAATATCATGCAAGTGTAAAGTTCCTTGGAATACTCCACCAATAGCTGGGAGTCCCAATATGGATCTGCCCTCCATAGTGATAGCGCTGCTGGTCTCTCATGAAGAGTAGATATCATATGGTCACCCTCTTCTTTTACATCTCCCATGCCAAAGATGCAAGTGGGAAGACTGCTATCCTTCCCCTGCTACTTCTGCCATAGCGCAGTATCTGAAAAGAGAGTAGGTGTAGATGATATAGAGAGAGTGCATCTCTCCTATTTGGGCTCACCCAAATCTCCCAATGCTGTGCTAAGCTCTCCCAAGGTTCCCACCCTTCTAAAATCACTGATTGATGCCTCAACATGTAAGTCATCCATCCTCCTCTGCTGATCCAATGGTCTCCCCTATAAAATGTATCCATGCAATGAGACATCATCATCAAGAGATGACTGAATATGCGAATGGAGAAAACCATCCATGCTTCCACTACGCAGTCCAGTCACCTTCTTAGGTGCATCAACCTCGAAAAATTAATAGGGATGTATACTCCTCATCTCATGATGCAGGGTCTTCTCCCTACCTTCTCCTTGTATCTCCATGGTCCCACACCTCCTCAATAGTAGCACATGTAAAACATGAGTTTTTCCTTGATCTCCACATCTGAGATCCTAGGGACTTCCTTGAAAAGATGCAAGCATCCCTCTATTTGTAGCAAGAGCTCCTCCTTCCTCTGCATGAGGTGCTAGATAATCTCTAAACATGAAAACTTTGTTGCCCTCAATCTCTGCAACATGAATGGACAACCTCCCAATGATTGGATCCTCTCTTGAAAAAGAGATCTCCATGCCTTCTTGTTCAAGGATGTGAGATCAAAGCCTTTCCTCTAGCAAGGTATGGTGGAATGTTTCAGCCCTCTCACTTGTGTCCTAAAGTGGAATGGTGCTCATAGTCTCACCCATCACATGCAAGGTTTCCATTCGAGTTTGGGTGTCTTGCCCCTCCACATGTGTTTTATGAATCCCCTCATCAAATCTCTTCACCAATGCCTTAGTGAAGCTTGCATAAGATGAAATGTTTACATGCCTTAAGGAAAAGGATTAAAAAATTCACCAATCATTGGCCTTACCTCTTAGATGTAGTGCTGCAACCTTGACTGCGTCATCTTCAGAAATTTTGTGCTGCTGCAAGAAGGTGTTTAGCTCTTCCACCCAAGCTTTGGATGAATGTGCAAGGGAGCCATCAAAAGTTGATAGAAGAGATCTATCATGTTGCTTTCTCTCCTTGGTCACCCTTCCTTCTTATTCCATCTCTCTTATGTTACTGCTGGACATATGACTGCGTTGGTCATCATGGTGTGTGAATGCATGCTCACACCTATCATGTGAAAGTCTAGAGTTTTCTTTAGGGCCATAATATTTTGGAGATCCTTCACCTATCTCCCTCCTTGTCTCCTTGATATCAGCATGAAAGCTATGAAAATATTTTGAAATACGCCTTGTGAGCTTATCCTTCTCCTTCTTCCTAAGAGATGGAGTCTCCCTCCAGCTCGTTTTTGTACCTCCCTCTAGGTGATAATAGGAAGTGCAGGGTTCTTCCTCTTCTCTTTATTATTTCTCTTCAACCTCCTTGGAAAGGTTCCTTCTGGATATGAAAACTGAAGATACCAAGCTCATCCTCTTCAACATATTTTCTCTCTTTCTTGGACTTGTAGGCCACAAGCTGAGCCAAGAAAGGTTCTATAATACCACTGTAATATCCCCTTTTCAGAAATATCACAGGTCTATTCCAGAGATAGACCATGGGGGAATTTTTCAGATATGTCACCTCTAAAGAGAGGATGAGATCCAGAGGCTACCTGGCCCTTCACAGAATCTGTCTATAGCTATGTGAGATTTCCTATTAGGAACAAGCTACTCTATTGAGAATGCCTCAAGGTAGAGCTACAGAAAATATGAAAATACACCAATTTGATAAATAGAAGTGACACATTAACTCATAAAATGTGAGATAAATCCATAGCTATCTCATTATGATAATAGCAACAACCAATGTATACAAAATCTTGAGGGAAGTGATGCTCAAGATGTAAAATGCCAAACCTCAATAGAAGACTACATAGATCATGAGATAAAAACTATTGCACATATAATCCCTAGCTATGACAACAAAGTTTTAAAGAGCAACTGCATACTACAAATTCCAAATGCATAGATATACAATGATATGGTCCAAAATAATGTTAGGAGTGAAGATAACAAATCCCAAAGGCTACCTTATATCAATCCTGGGAGGATTGATCATAGAATACAAAATCTGCAAAATGCCAGAGCTGTTGGGTAGCAGCTGCAACTTAGAAATAGAACTAGACGGAGATGGTTGTAGATGATTCCAAATCTGAATATGCCTCCTCCAATGGATCTTTTGAATGAAAGGCTGATCCCTTCATCAAAGATCTCTCCCATTAATAATCTACAAGAGCCCCACTACAAATGCTCTCAAGAAAATAATGCAGTCACTGCGTGAACTATTGTGGGGACAAGGAATGAGATGACCTTGGTGCCAAAATCTACAATAATGCCCTAAAATCTCCCTCACTAAATCCTAAAAGGGATAGGGACTCCCTTCCTCTGAAAATCAGCTCCATAAATGGTTTAGATGTCCTCCACTGCAATTCTCTACAATACAACAACACTCTTGAACAAGAATAACACTGTCACTGAAGATGGTAGCTTTGTCCTTGAAGCATGGAATGTGGAGAATGAGGAAAAACCTTCAAGAGGCCTCTCAAGAAGGGGAAGGAATCCTAAACAAGAATTCCTCCGGCAACTCTGTTGAACAACAGGAGTATGCCCTCTTGTCTCTCAAGACAAGAAATCTATAATCCAAAAGCATGAGCAAAAATGGCTTCCATACCCTTCTCTTATACAAGTGAAAGCCTCCTTCCCATGGACCCCACACCTTAGGGTTTTCTTCACCAAGTGATATCTCTCCCATGTGAATTGTGTTGCCTTTCTAAGCAAGCTTCTCCCTCTTCTATTGCGCAGTCAAACTTGGTCAATCTTGACCTAAACCTCTTGCAAATAATTATATTCACACATGAGGGTGTGTAAACCAGCTCCAAAGGTGATCCCTTTTGATACATAAGGGATTTTATTAAGGTTTTTATTTTACATGGGTCTCCTTACCCATTTATTCTTCTCCTCTATGAAATCTACAAAAATTAATATTCCAATTTGCTGCTTGCAAATTTTGGAATATTACAAATACTCTCTCTGAAGCATGTAGCATAAGGTGCATAGAGAGTTTCCATCCCATGTGGTACATACAAACTGCCCATCCTCTCTTGATACAATCTCATGAAAAGTACAACTATATCATCCAAGTATGGAAGCATAATTACAAACATACAAACATAAATTTGAGCATGAGGAGGTGGGTCAAAGTTCCGCATAAGGTGCTAGTATAGTGCATCTCCTGCCTGCATCAGATCAAGGTATGGTAAGTGGTTTCTCCAATTACTTTCTACACAAGTTATCTCAACATGGTTGAAATTGTGAGATATGTTTCGTGCCTTTGGGAAGCACCCATCATGAAAAGGAATCTCCCTTTGCATAGTAGGGGAGTGGAAAAGTTCAGAAATTGTAGTGGCCCAAAGTTTGCCATGGGATTTACATGATACAACACTCCTCTTGGGAGTCATGGCCTACAACAACATGGTGAAAGAATGTATCAAATCATAAAATGAAGCTTGCATTACATGATCAGATTTTTCACCATCAATGTTTCTTCTATACATGGAATTGTGCACAAATTTTTCTCCCTTTTCAAGAGAAGGAAGAAATAACTGAAATGACTCTTGCATAGAGTCCTTTGGCTACCCCAACTCCACATAGCTCTTGCATTCTATAAAATTCTAATGTATCTCTCCTTCAAAGCCTTCCCATTCAAAACATCTCATGATAGTGTTGTAGATCTTCATAGAATAGGTATGGCTGAAAAAAAACTCCTTAAGGGCCCTTTGTAGCATTGTTTCCTTGAGCTTGGAGGCTCTAGGTAAGAAGATCCTATCATGATGATAGATGAATCCCTCATGGACTATATATCCCTCTTCATGCTCTTGGTCATCAAGCATCATACAAGTGTAGATATCCTTGGAATAATCCACCAACAACTGGGATTTCCAATATATATCTACACTTCCCAACAAGGACAACGCTGATGATGCATCAATAGGATTTCTTGTCATGTTGTTGATCTCTTCTCTGACATTTCTTATTCCTAAGGCACAAGTAGGAAGGAAAAACCTTCCCTTTTCCTCTTCCAACAGCACAGAATCAGAAATGAAGGATGGTGAGGATGGTGAGAGAGGAAAATATCTCTCCTTCTGGTGCTTGCTCAAGCCTTCCAGCGTTGTAGTTGGGTCTCCTAATGCTCCCTTCCCTCCTGGATCTGATTTTTGAGCATTAGGTAGTGAGATATATCCCACTAAAATTGAATCTCGTGGCCTCCCTGGTGGTTTTCCGCTAGACGAGAGTGTCCCTTGCAAGAATCTCATGAACATGAGAGAAGGGACAGTGAGGTCCTTGCTTCCACTACGCAAATCCATCTCTATTTTCTGTGTGGAAGTGTTATGTGAGGGGTAATAATGCATGCCTCTGATCATATGTTGTGTACCACTCTTCTTGTCCAACCATTCCATTTGCAAAGCCTCCCAATCAGTGGTCACTTTTCCCAATGTAATCAACCATTGAACACCCAAAATACCATTGGTGTCTGGTATGTCAACTACAAAGAAGTGATCCACCAAAGTGTAGGATCCCATGGTGGCTGAAAGTGATGGGACATAATGCATGTATTGCATTTTTCTATCTCCTGGGACTAGAACAGAAAATCCCTCAAAGGTATTAGTTGGTATGGCCCTCCTTTGAGCAAGATGAGCATCAATAAAGTTTTGGGCGGCTCCACTGTCAATAAGAATAGATACCCTCTGATTCATGATTGAACCATGAAATCTTAGGGTCAAGTACCTAGGTACTCCCCTAAAGGATGCAAGAGTTCCTCCAATAGGAGTAAAATATCCACTCCCATCTCTCGATGGTGATGGATCTCCCTCAACATTGTTAGCGCTATGACCTCTCCTTGGTTCATCATCTTCTTCTTCCTCCTCAACATCTGAGAAGACTTCTATGTAGTGTGCTTTCCCAGCAGCACATCTATGTTTAGGTGCCCATGATTCTTGGCAGGTGAAACATAGCCGCTTCTTCCTTAGCTCCCTTCAGACTTCAATATCAATAGGCTTCTTGAATAAGCTCTCCTTGGAAGGAGCAAATTTCTCTTCCTTCCCTTTAGAAAGGTAAGAGGGCTTGTTTTGAAAGGTTGCCTTTTATTTTTTCAAGGCATCTTGAAGGTCTCTAGCCCTATCAATGGAATCATACAATGTAATGGGCTTGGTAGATTTAAAAAACCCATGCAAATTTTCATCCAAGTCATCGATGAACATATACACCATCCTTGCTGCAGACAAATCAGGAACCATAACAGATAATCTCCAGAACTCGGAGATATAGAATTCTTCATTACTTGTCTGCTTCAATTTTGCAAGGCTCATGAAAGATGCTTCTAGATATTTTCTTTCAAACCTCTCCACCAGTATTCTAGTAAATTCAGAATAGTCAGTCACATTAACATGGCCCAATGTAGACAACCCATGGAAGCACCAGTTGTGTGCTTCACCTTCAAAGTGCAGTGCTGCAATCTTGATAGCTTCCATCTCAGGGACTTTGTTCAACTAAAAAAAGATATCCAACTTTTCTACCCATGATTTGGCAAAACTAGTGGATTCCCCATCAAACTTGGGTAAAAATAATCTGCCCATAGAGTGATGTCGATCATGATTCTGAGTGAATCCACCATCTCTATACAGATGCCTTGTTCTTCTTTTGTCCTTGAGGTGACAAAACTCTTGAAAACTCAAGTGGTCCTTGAATCTATGATTTTGGGACTCATATTCTTCAAAATAGTCTTCAAGGGATGCTTTCTCATGAGGTCCTTCATTCTCCACAGCCAAGAAAGTATGCATAGTAGAGCGTTGTGGATCTTGTGGCTGATTCACTGGTTGATCATTCCAGTGGTGAGACATGACAGAGCTTTCACTGGGATGAAACCTCCTAGGAGAATCCCTGAGCCTATCTAGTCTCACCTCTTTTATCTCTCTAGCAAGATCTTGCATGGCTACCAAAAGAGTTCTTGCAAACTCTTCTCCTTCTTTATCACTTCCAGTTTCAGGGGCTTTACCATTGTCTTGATCATCATTGGTGTAATAAAATTTCTTCTGGCTTCTATTCTGATACCTATTTTCTCTCTCTATAAGAGGCTCATCTTCTTCTAAGTTCATATTGGATTTTTATCTTCAATGAAAGCACAGTATTTGGCAAGAAAGGAGCTCTGATACCACTGTAATATCCCAAAATGGGAATACACAGCAAATCTTGCTGAAATAACGCACTCCTTAGAAATATGTGCACTAAAATGAGTTTGCAGCTCCTGAATCCCTTAGATCAGTGGATCTAGTGTCTAGATCCAAAAGGAGAGGAAAGGAAAATCAAAATAGGTGAGGTAAACAGACCTCCCACCACCTAGTATAGCTAGAAAACACCCAAAGAGAAGGGCTACAGCTAGATGCAACAAACTGCTTAAGAAATAACGTAGTTTTGAGAGCATGAGTAGGAGACCAATAATAAGGATAAAATTTTATATATAGAAAGATAAATCAGATCCATAATGATGCCCTTATAGTATACAACAGAATGTAGGAGATAAGATAGAAGAAACTCCTCAGAAAAGAGGACTGCAACACATGTATTGACTGCAAAATCGCTTGACAACGTTATTTATAAGAGCTGCAGCAGTTGTATATTACACTCCATATCTAGAGAAGATCTATTTACAAAAGGTCAGATCCATTTCATATCTATACACTAGAAATTCTCCTTTACAAAATCCCCTTGGGGTTTTGATCAAATCATGCAATACAGAGAGTAGATCTGAGATCTAAAGTTGCAGATCTGCAGTATTATTCAGAAATTTCTAAAGATTTTTACAATAGAAGCAGATCATATCTATACATAACATGGATCAACAATATAATCCATGGATCACCATAGTGAAGGGGAAAGCCCCAACACTAGAAGTCTCTCCTCAAAAGGTGGGCCAAAACACACTGCAGCTTCCTTCTTGCAAATAACGCGGTCCTGGAAGGGAAAATGCACTTTAGGTTGAAGCACTGAGTTGGCCTGATGCCAAGATCTAAAATATCACCTCCAAAGGTTAAGAACTCTCTTTCCAAGGGGATAGAAGACTCTCCCAGTGAGAAAAGGCCTTAAAATGTCCTAGATCTGAGCAGATCTAGCTTCCACTTGTTGTAGCTTGCAAGGACAATGAGACCCTCAATAGGATCTGCATTGTAGTTGGAAGAGGAGCTTGGCCAAATTCCTGATAGTGGATGAGATCAACAAGGCTCTTCCAAGAAATCCTCAATGGAAGAGATGGGATTTCTACATAGGAATACCCAAGTGCTAAGCAACACTATTCTCAGCTAAACAACAGAGAATGATATATGTCTGAACAGACAATATATTCAGAAATATGCACAATCAACAACTTCCTTCTATTGTCCCTCTCTTCCTCTTATAGGATGAAAGTCTTCTCAAAACCCTAAACCATCTGAATGATTTAGATGCATTCACATGAGAAGCTTCCAACTAAAATTGCATTGTACCTCTAGGAGATTCACTGTATCTAGACAACGTTGTTGATTTGGTCATGGTTGACTTGGTCAAGTGCTCCAGTCTCTTTCACACCTAAGTGTGCTTATGTAAGTAGGCCAGATTTTTCCATGTTCACATGTGGCTTTGATTTATTTTGCTAATTTCGATTTTTATTGATCCTCCTTTACAGTTTTATTCATGAAACAAAATATTGAGACAAAATTGTATATTCCCATTAGCTTGGACTAGTTGGGAATATTACAATATTAGCAACACCTTCGAATCCATGTGGGAATTAGAAATTATCATCACAGAATAACATAATCACGGCTAATTAATGTATCATAGACACAATTGGACCTAATTCAAATAACGCAGAGCTACTTCACTAGTAAACGGAACCAGTTCAGATAACATAGAGATACTTCAACAGATTCCATGTTCATTAACGTCCAAAACCAAGTTACAAACCCAAGTCACATCCCACGCACATAGCCAACGGGGTCCACGCACAATAGGACTGAGGATATCCGCACACACAGCTAGCAGGAGTCCTTACCCAATACTACTCAAAACATATCTCAATAGTTCATACTTAGCATCAATCTTACTTACTTCTAGACTCAAACTATCTATCTATTTATATCATCATAGCCTGCGCTATCTTGTGGTCCGTAAATCGTGGTTTGCCAACTCTAGGTCTACCGTTTGACACATTACAATACATTGAGGGGCTTTGACCGACCCCAAAGCCCCTACACTAGACTATTACTACAAAAATATATCAAAAACGTAGCTAGGGCCCCCTGTTCGAACAAGCCCCCAACAAAATCTTGTGACTCGTCCCAAGTCACAATGACCGTGGGGTTTGCATCTTTGCCTATAGCTGCTTGATTGCATTGACCAGAGGGGACAGCACTCCTTAACTCTGTGCGGTAGCGTTCTGCACAATTTCCACCAAATTTTGTGAATTTGGGCCTTCAGTGGTAGCGGTGACACTCTCCAGGGTTAGATTCAGCTGTTTGAACGCAACATCCAAGTCTTGAGATATCTCGAGGGATTCATCGGTCCATGTCTTGAGGTGGTCACTCAAAACATTATTCTTGTGGAAAAGCCCTTCCAAGTCATTTTTGAGCACATATCTGGCTTGTAGACGTGCCAGGCGTTGAGTTGGGAACAGAGTGGGCATTGTAGCCTCCCTTTTCTCGAATTCTTCTTCCTTCTAGTGCATTTCTTGGGTAAATTCACATAGGAGAGGATCGCACTACACCTCAGAACACAGTTGCATAACCATCTCAAGAAATTTTGCGCCTTGAGAAATCTGAGTTGTAATGGTGTTCGTAGCTTCTGTGAGTAGTGCAGCTCTCTGGGCACATACCTCAGGAGAGTTTCTGGCTGCAAATTAGCTTGCAACGCAACAATCTGCTGCTCCATATCAGCCTTAACATTTTGGATTTCAGTCCGAGAAGCTTTCAGGGCTGTGACATGTCCCTCAGTCTTAGCCTGGGGGGTGGCAGAGGCCAAAATTCATTAAGTCACATTTGTGCAGAGTTTGTTGATCAGACACTCCAACTCAGTCTGTTGTGTGGCAGCAAGGATGCACGTGGCCTGTGCTTGGGACACCTTGGTAGTCTTTTCTATGATTGTATGCTTGGCTGTACTTAGATTTTTCTACACCTGACAGCCTTTGTGCTAGATTTCCTCAAAGAGGGATGTGTGGAGAACTTGTAGCAGCTCATGCAGAAGTTGGGCCAAGTCCAGATCTGCTTCTGTGCAGGTCTGGACTTGCACACATAATTCGGGCGAACTCAGGGTGATTGTTGTGCCTGGTAGGGGATATAGGTAGCTCTCGGTCATGGATATCAAATTAGTGGTGGTCGCTTGAGGCGATGTCACTTGAACCATGCTCGTTTGTAGGGTATCGGCCTTGAGCTGAAGAGCTTGGAGCTCAGACTATAATGTGGAAACTATGGCCTTTTGCTGCTCTTCCAAGGCAAGCCACCCATCTTCTGAAGTGAGGGTGACCGCATCTGAAATTTTCTCCAAATATTCCTCAGTTAAGGTAACCTAAATCTCCCTACCGGGCCTCGTAGCCCACCGTTTCATTTGCTGGCCCTTGAGAGGTTCAGCTGTCCATTTCATGCCACGCAGGGAACCAGCGCCCTGCGCATCCAGACCCTCAGTCTCCATGTACAGCTGCGATTCCTTCTCCATGACTTGCGCTGCATTTGGGAGAACCTCCATCCTGGTGGAGCCTTCTAGGCCACGACCTTATAAGTTCTTGGTGGTATCTGGTGGGGTGGGGATCTTCAGAACTGCACTTGTATTGACAGTTTCAGCCGTTGCTAATTTGAATCCCAATTTCTAGTGTTGTGGCCAAGTGGTGATGAGCCAATCGATTTCCTCATCGGCGACCATGTAAGGTAACGATATCCAAGCTGGATCCTTACGGCCCTGAATCTGCACGTTGTGCGTCTGTTGAGTCCCGAATTTGTCTCTTTTCCATACACTTTTCCATATCTCTTTCACTCACCTAAACCTCCAAAATTGTCAATATCATGTGCAAAAGGGTATCTAACATGGGTTTTAATTATGTTTGTGTGTTTTCTATTTGATTTAGATTTTGTTCATACAGCTGCGGAAACTTGTCACTTTCCGCAGCCGCTGCAACTTTCCGCAGCTATTTTGTGGAAATCAATGTTACAGGTGTCAACGAAGGAAACGAGCCACATGGGCAGGCTAGGAATGACAAGGACATGGTTCGTGTCCTATTAGTTCAATGAAATTCGTCAAGGAAAGCCGCGGTCAAAGCCATCCACGTGGAAGTCAACTGTGGAGTTCTATGTCGGCTGGACTCTGTTTCATGGCATAGAAACATCCATACGGCCGTTTCCCAAGCTTGTGGAAGTTAATTGACATCTGTGCAAAGTTCTGGAGTTGAATTTAAGCGCCCACCTTCCATAGATCCGTTTCCCAAACATGGCCATACTCCTAAATCCGTGGCCTTCGTGGTCTACGTGTTGGCTGCTATCATAAACTTCAGGAAACAGTTACATTTTATTGCTTTATAAAGATCGTTTGCATACGCACGTAGAGTTAGTGAATGTGAGTTGATAGTTGTTAGTTGTTAAGTTGATGTGCGTACTCTGTTATGTGGTGATTACGCTGCCTTGAGCCGTAATACCACCAGCCTGTAATGACTTTCTTTTTAATGTGAAAAACTCTGTTTCATAACTTAATTCGTGTTTGAGGATCATACCAGAGCTGCGTAGAGGGCCCCTGCTCAGCCGAGGTTCTGTGTATTAATGTATATATTTTTCATTTCATTTCTTTAAGTAATCATTGTATCATAAACCATTACATGTTCATATTTCATAGTTGTTTTATTTCTGTTCATACATTTCTGTAATTTCCATTGCATTCCTGTCTTTTATGTTTTTATGATTGTTAAAATACTGATCAGTTTTCTTGTGCAGGTTTTAGGTAGACACCCCGGGGCATTTTCATAGTATTTTAGCTAATGATATGAAACTGATATTATTCTGCTGCTAGTTTTCTTTCACAGTCTTTGTTTAACTTCAGTTTTGTTTTGTGCATTTCAGTTTTGTTTATCTGATTCAATAGTTAAAATTAGACATATTAAGCTACTCATAGTGTCTTCAGCTACCTCCGAAAGCCACAGCTGGACTGATGGTGAGGGGCTGCATGATGAGATGTGTAGTTTAGTATTAGTTTCCTTTATGCAAAATTAGATATATTAAGCTGCTCATAGCGTCTTCAGTTTCCTCCGAAAGCCACAGCTGGACTGATGGTGAGGGGCTGCATGATGAAGTGTGTAGTTTAGTATTAGTTTCTTTTCCGCAAACTTAAATATATTGAACCATGTATGACATCTTCAATTGCCTCCGAAAGCCACAGCTGGACTGATGGCGAGGGATTGAATCATGTGTGTATGGTTTAGTATTAGTTTACTTTCTGCAAATTAAATATCAGTTACACAAGTTGTTTATGATTACTTCAACAAGTCATAGCTGGTCTAATGATGAAGGGTCAGAAAATGAATTGATGTAATCTGGTTTAGATTTCTTTCATTGCAACTTTGAATTTCCATAAGCGTAGTTTCTTTTGTGTTCGGTTGGCAGCAAGAATAGTTTAGTTTTCATATTCACTAGTTTCTTGTTTTGATTCATTAGATTAACAGCACTTTCCATTTCAGCAGTTTACTTTCTTTTGTCATTGTAATTCCAATTTGCTTTTGAAGTTTCGAGATTGGAAAATCATTATATGGGAATATCATTTCCTTGAACAATTATAACCAAGCTTGTTTCTCACTTTAGAATTTCCATTTCACCTTAGAAAGACCATAAACGACAAAAAGATAAGAAAGAGGTTATCTTGCACATATAGTGCGCCGCACTTCATCAGCTTACGATTTCCGGATTGACAATTAAATGCAGCAATTTAGGACACACTAAATTGACCAAACATTTTGGCGCCGTTGCCGGGGAAGTGTAACTAGGTAGCCAATTTCTTAAAAAAAAAACACATAAAATCATAAAAGAAGGGAAAACTTGATAACTTCTTGAAGTATGCTCTCCTCTTGCACCTAGTGTGATCTAGAGAATCAGAAAAGAGAGTTATTGGTTTAGTAATTTCTTAAGTATGCTCTCTTCTTGCACCTAGTGTGATCTGGAAGATCAGAAAGAGAATTATTAGCCCAACTTTTGTTAAAAAAAAAACTAAAAAAAAAAAAAAAAATGACATGCATAGAGCAAGAGATTCTAGGGGAAGGTTTATAGCTAAAGCCAAGAGTTCGATTTTCACAACTCCATCTTCTTCAAGGCATAGACCAGATTCATCATCATCTACCCCTAGCCTTAAGATTTTTGGAAGCCAAAGAACAGCTGAATTAGAGGATTCTCCTATACCACCTATTAAAGCCTACTTTGAAAACAAAGAAACTTTCTCTCATCCTTCCTTGATAGAAGAACTAGAGGACTATAAGGACTCTAAAGAAGCTATCATGGCTGAGGAAGTAATAAATAGAGGTGGAGATAGAGGAGGAGGAGATAATGAAGATAACAATGGTGAAGGAAATAATGGTAGAAATAGGGACGATTTTCTTGGATTCACTATAGTTGATGAGGAAACTCATGCAACAATGAAAAATATTTCACCATCTGTTCTCCCTAACTTTTATGGATTACGAAGTGAAGATCCTGAAACATTTCTGTTTGAGTTTGAAGTAGTGTGCCGAACTTATGACTATATGGCAGATTCTCAAAAACTCAAACTATTTCCTTCAACCTTGAAGGGATCTGCTTTGAAATGGTTCATGGGATTAGCCACTCAATCTATCAGGACTTGGAATGATATGAAACAAACATTTTTGGATAGATACTTGGATTATTGTATGCCCACCAATCACAAGGATGAGGTATTCAAAATGATGCAAAAATAAGATCCAAATTCAATAGAATCTCTCTGTTTTGTCGCAAGGAGACCTTGGCAGGGACAACAATCTCAAGGGTTTAATAACCCTATGAATCTTCAAACCCCACCAAATTGGACTCCTTGCCAACAACCTTGGCCCCAACATCAAAACTCATATCAGCCATGGGTACAAGGGATGCAAAATCCTTATGGGAGATTTGCTCAATTTTATCAATATCCTCCATCTTTTCAAAACCAACAAGCTCCACAATTTCCAAGCCAAAATCCACAACAAATTTCATTGCCATTTCCACAACATCAACCTTCTCAACAAAATACAAATCCTCAACTCATGCTCCCATACCAACAGAAGACAAATCAACTTCCAGCTCAGCCATTGCCAAATCCTAACAATAAGAATCCTCAAACTACTTATGTGGTAGAAGGACAACAATTTTCTACCTATATGATTGTTCCTCTCAACGATGTACAACTCAGATCTGGTAGAGTTTTAGAAAAACCTTCTATAGACATTCAAGAGCAAGATACCTCTGAGGAGGACTCTCTTCAAGTCGATAAGGGTTCTGAGGAGGAATCTCTTCAAAATTCAAAAATTCAAAAAGAAAAAGAAAAGCTAGCATCCACAACTCCTATAGTTGAGCAACATGTATCTTCATCTACACCTCCTTTTCCCGAAAGACTACAAATTGATAAGGGGGTGGAAAAACAAATTTTGTTGCCTAACTATGACTTTCTAGATGAATTGAAGAATGTTTGTATCAAGATTCCATTGCTACAAGCCATTCAAGAAATTCCTATTCTAGCAAAAACCATAAAGGAGTTGAGTTTCAAAAGACCAGGAAGAAAGCTAAAGGACACAAGAAGAATCCACCTGGTAGGAAAGATTGCAGACATTATGATGGGAAAAAGTGCCATGCAGAAATATGTAGATCCAGGAAGTCCAATTGTCAAGACACATATAAATGGGATAGAAATTCCAAACACATTGATTGACTTAGGGGCTGCTATCAACATTATGAGTAAACAGACTATGGAACAGTTAAAACTTCCTAACCTTCTTTTTACACCTACTTTATTGCAACTTGCAGATCGATCGGTTATTAAACCAGATGGTGTATTAGAAGATATTTTAGTCTCCTTAGATTCTTGGGAATATCCAGTAGACTTTATGATTTTGACTCCCAAAAGCAATCTAGGAGGACATCCAATTATCTTAGGAAGACCTTGGCTGGCCACAGCTGATGCTTTTAGTAGTTGTAGATCTGGAGACATGTACATTTCTAATGGTAATTCGACAAAGAAATTCAATTTGTATCCTCCTGCAAGAGCAATTACAGAAATAGGAGACAATGACTGGGTCGATGATGAGAACACTATACAACCTGTCTTTACCATTTCTGAAATCAGTGAGGATAGTCAAATTCTGAACACATTAGAAAATTTTGAAGTAACTTCAGAATATGACCCCACACAATTTCAGTTGGAGTCTGACATAGAATATTTATCATCAAGACAAATGTCTCTTTACTCTATGGAAGAATTTGGTAATTCTGTTTTTGAGATTTTTCCAGAAAAGACATTGAATATCAACAAACATCTGGAGAAGTCACAACAAGAAGAACTAACCAGAATCTTGCAAAAACATTCTACTGCATTTGCATGGGAGTATACTGACATGAAGGGTATTGATCCTAAGACTTTCATCCATCATATCTATATTGAGGAAAACAGTAGACCAATCAGACAACCTCAAAGAAGGATGAATCCAAATCTTAGGGAGATAGTGAAGGAAGAGCTCCAAAAACTTCTCAATGTAAACTTCATTTATCCAATTTCAGATAGCCGATGGGTTTCTCCTTTGGTTATAGTACCTAAAAAGATTGGTAAATGGAGGGTATGCATTGATTACAGGGAATTGAACAAAGCAACTTTGAAGGATCACTTTCCTTTGCCTTTTATTGATCAGGTATTAGATACATTAGCAGGTAAAAAGTACTTTTCATTTTTGGATGGTTTTAATGGCTATAATCAAATTCAGGTAGCACCTGAAGATCAAGATAAGACCACATTTACTTGTCCATGGGGAACTTTTGCCTACCGAGTGCTTCCTTTTGGGTTATATAATGCACCAGCAACATTCCAAAGAGCAGTACTAGGAATTTTTTCTGATCTAATCCATGATTGTGTAGAGGTTTATATGGATGATTTTACAGTTTATGGTAATTCATTTGAAGAGGCATTAGAAAATTTGGAAAAGTTCTCATAAGATGTAAAGAAACAAACCTTTCATTAAGCCATGAAAAATGCTTTATGATGTTTACTGAAGGGATTGTTTTAGGACATCATATTTCAGGAGATGGAATTAAAGTTGATAGATCAAAAGTTGAAGTCATCTCCAAGTTGCCTATTCCAAATTATCAAAGAGATGTTAGAAGTTTTCTAGGATTTACTGGTTACTATAGAAGATTTATAGAAAACTTCACTAAAATAGCATCTCCACTCTTCAAGTTGCTTACAAAAGACTGTGAATTTAAATGGGATCCTGATTGTCGATCCGCTTTTGAAACTTTGAAAACAAGAATATCTGAAGCACCTATCTTGAGAGGACCAAATTGGAAACTTCCTTTCCATATTTCTACAGATGCTTCAGATACAGCTCTTGGAGCTGTGTTGGGTCAAAAAGATTTAATTCCTTATGCCATTTATTACACGAGTAAAAATTTGACTCCCACAGAGTTGAATTATACTGTGACTGAAAAAGAGTTCTTAGCTGTTGTTCATGCAATTAATAAGTTTAGACATTACATAACGGGCTATGAAACTTTTATTCATACTGACCATTCTGCAATTAGATATTTAATGAACAAACCTGTTACTAATGGCAGAGTGACAAGATGGCTTTTACTTTTGCAAGAATTCAATATTACTGTGTTGGATAGACCGGGAAAACAGAATACAGTAGCTGATTTCTTGTCTAGGATTCAGAATACTAAAGAAGATTCTCCTGTAGAAGATAAGTTTCCTGATGAATACTTGTTTGCAGTAACTATTAAGACCCCTTGGTATGCAGATATTGCTAACTATTTGATTACAGGGAAACTACCTTCACATTTATTTCCAAGTGAAAAACGAAAAATTATTCAGGAGAGTTCAAAATATTCATGGATTTCTAACGAATTGTTTAAAACAGGGCCAGATCTTGTGATCAGAAGATGTGTCAGGGAAGATGAAATGGCTGATATTCTTAAGGCATGTCATGATGAACCATGCGGCGGACACTTTGCAGACAAAAGGACGGCCTATAAAATCCTCTCTTTAGGATATTATTGGCCTTCCCTCTTCAAAGATGCAAACCAATATGTCAAAAGGTGTGACAGCTGCCAAAGAGTAGGGAAACCTACCCTTTCAAATGAAATGCCATTGCAAACACAGGTACTCATTGAACCCTTTGAAAAATGGGCTTTAGATTTCAGTGGACCGATTAATCCACCATCTAAGCAAAAGAAGTATATATTGGTTTGCACTGATTATGTTACTAAATGGGTAGAAGCTAAAGCATTAGTATCTGCTACTGAAAATTCAGTTGTTCATTTTCTTTATGAGGATATTTTTACTCTCTTTGGTGTTCCAAGAGAAATTGTAACAGATCAGGGGAGCCAATTCACATCAAATTTGGTGGAGAAGTTGATGGAAGAATACAAAATCAAGCACAGAAAGTCTACTCCTTACCATCCACAAGCAAATGGTCAAGTGGAGTCCACAAACAAAGTTCTTGAAAGTATCATCACCAAAACTGTTCATCTACATAGAAGAGATTAGGCAGAAAGGCTTCCAGAAGCCTTGTGGGCCTACAGAACTACATGGAGGAATACAACAGGACATTCTCCCTATGAACTTGTTTATGGGAAAGAAGTCTTGCTCCCCATTGAGTTCCAAGTCAAGACCTTCAAGATAGCAGTTCAGTTGGGGATGGACTTATCAGAAGCCCAAAAGCATAGAATGGAGCAGTTGAATAAGCTAGATGAGATCAGACAAGAAGCAATTCTAAGAACTGATCTAGTTCAATATCAAAGAACTAAATGGCATGACAAATATATCAAAGAGAAGAAGTTTCAAGAAGGAGATTGGGCATTGTTATTTGACTCCAAGTTTAAAGATTTTCAAGGGAAATTTCAGACTCATTGGCTTAGGCCATATGAGATTGACAAGATCTTTAACAATGGAGCTGTAAGAATCAAGACCATTGATGAGTTTCAAACTCCTCTTTTAGTGAATGGCCATAGATTGAAAGTTTATCATAAGCCACTCTCTAAAGAGGATTTTGTCAAGTTGTTTCAAGAAAGTTCTGCAATCAGGCTGGTACAGAAGAATCCTTCTTCTCTACCAAGCTAGTTTTTGTTTTTCAAGTTAAAAAAAATATATATATATAAAAAAAGAGAAAAAAAAAAAAATAAAAAAAAAAGAGAAGAAAAAAAATGGTATAAGCCTGAAAACCAATCATTGATTGGCAGTCTTATACAGAAAATATGGGGTGAAAATCAGGGACACCTGACACTCTATATTTTCCAAAAAAAATCTGTCTTTTATTTTATCTCACCACCCACTCCATTTCACTTCACTTCACTTCATTTCATTTCATTTCATTTCACTTCATTCCACTTCATCTCATCCATTCCATCAATAAAAATATTTTTATGACCATTTCCATCTGGTCATTTGTCATTTGTTCATTTCTATTTCAGCCAAGTAATAGCTGTGTCAGTTTCCGCAGCTGACAGCTGTTTCCGCAGCTGACTCTAGTTTCCGCAGCCAGAAGCAGATTCCGCAGCTGCTACTACTCTGTTTTCAAAAAGAATGTACAGTTAGTTGTTGTTTTCATAAAATCATGAAATAAAATGCAGGAGAGGATCAATGGGACATTCAAGACACTAATGAAGATCAATCAGTTGAAGACCAAGGGCAAGAGCAAGGATTCCAAAGGTATGAATAAAGTTTATTTCAAATAGTATAAAAGACACATTTTTATGTAATTTTAAACTATGAGCTCTACCCATAACGCGCAATGATTATATTGACAGTCCGTAACCCTCCACGATCTCTATGTTATCCTCTTGCATTTATTTACAAACGACTTCATTATTGAAATTCCGACTCTTACTCATGTTCAAATAGCCCACCGAAGATAATGATACGTATTTGAGTTGACAAAGGACTCTTACAAGCCGCATAACTCCATAATCATTGATTGAAACGTGTTCATATTTATGACACAGCCACCAAAAATTCAAAATACGGCCGAATGCATTACACTTTGTTAACTTCTTTGTCGTTTCTCTGTCGTGTTACAAAACCTCACTCTACTCATTCTCATTCCCTGTTTCACTCCATTCCGTTCCTTTTTACTCACTCTCATTCCCGTATATTCACCCACAGTCTTATTCCATTTTGTGTATGGTGCTCATTTCCGTTTTGTGATAACATCCCCACAGCATTGTGCTCGACTCCGTGTATTCCATCGTTCCACTTCCGCTTAAAACCCTCACCGAGGCAAGCTGTGAAGCACAGAGAAGTAAAATGGGAAAATTATTAAGGGCAGAGCCGGAAGGACCGAAGTTCATAGAGGGATTTCCACAGGCAAAAGAGATGTTGAGAAAAGCTAAATGGCTGCGTTTTATTCAGAAATTCCGGGGTTACCACAGAGAAATTACCAAAGCGTTTGCAAGATCATTTGATGGCTCGGAAGCAGAAGTGGGAGACCTCAAATTTTTGGTTAATGAAGCATCGATAGCAGCAGCAACAGAGCTTCTTCAGGAAGGAGAACGGTGGTTCAAAAACAAAAGTATCAGTGATGAGGCATGGAGAACAATCCTCCGAAATCAAGGTATGGATATCACTGTTTTCAAAAGAGGAATCCCTGTGCATGCAATAAAAGATGAATGGGCCACTTTATTGCTCATTGTTCAGAAATTTATCACATGTGAAGGCCGCTTTGGCTCTATGTACATGTATCATACTAGGATATTGATGAATTTCCTTGAAAACCAAACTCTCAATCTTCCTTATTCCCTATTCAATAGCTTGAAGAAAATGGCTGTGACTGTGCAAAAACACCTAGGAGATGTAGAGCCTCATTTATATCATCATGGGCTTATAAAAATTTTGATTGAAAAGGAACTGAAAGAAAGAGAAGATACTTGGGAACAATTCTTAGTTAGAAACTTCTTTGAAGAACCTAGGAAATTCCTGAAGGTAAATCAATTAGAAGGAGTAGAAGAAATAAAATGGATGTTGAAACCCAAGTTGCTCCTACACAGGAAGTTCCCGCAGCTAGCACAGCAAAAAGAAGTAGAAGGAAAAGAACAATAGATGAAATCCAAGATACTTCTACTATTACTATGAAGAAAAATGATAAGGAAGAGAGATTGATAAAAAGGAAGAAGAAGGAAATCAAAATTAAGAAGCCAAAAAATATCAAAAGGGAAAGAAATTGTTGAGGCTGTCCATAAAACCTCTTCTTCTGAAAAAGAAGATCACCAAATTCTGTCTGAGAGATTAATTTTTCTTCAAAAACAGTCATCTCTATCTAAGAAGGCAAAAACAGGAAAACAAGAACAAAAGGGTAGTGTACCACCGCATGTGAGGAGAAGTAGCAGGCTTAAGGGAAAACTGAGAAAAACACAAATTAAAGGTCCTCATTTCATTGATTTGGGTGAAGGAACGTGTCAGAAAGAAGATCTCCAATGACCATAGTCCCTTTCGATCAGTTAGTGGTTACAGCTCCTTTCCTCTGATCGATGATGAGCGTACTCCATCTTATTTTCAGCAAAATATTGATGAAAGTTCTCCTCAGCCAAATTTTGAACATAATTCTCCCTTGCAGCATTTTGAGGACAGTCCAATGAAAAAGACACCGGAAGTAGACCCCAAACAGTAGGAGGTCTATGACTATATAGAATCCCTGGAGAAGGCAGCCACAGGTCCAAGCACCTCTTCTATTCAGCCTCCTACATTGCAGGATAATTTGGTTCAGTCATTAAAACATGAGATTTTTGAGCTTGAGCTTTTGAATCGGCATATCAAAAATGAAAATGAAACACTCAAAGAGCAAGGCAAACTGGACAAGATTATCCATGACAATACTATGTTACATTTGGGTATTTGGCAAAAGAAAAATAAGACGCTAAAAAGGAAATGCCAAAAATTGAGCAGAGCACTTGTGAATATCAAATTCAGGTGCCTCATGAAGAAACCCAGAATGATGGCAGTACCAAAGAAGAAGAGAAGGGGGTTAGATGTGTTGGCTGAAGTATCAAGGCACATGAATTGAGCAGAGAGTGTCAAAATTTTGGTTGCATGAGGACATGCAACACCTTCACAGTGGGGGTATGTTGAGTCCCGAATTTGTCTCTTTTCCATACACTTTTCCATATCTCTTTCACTCACCTAAACCTCCAAAATTGTCAATATCATGTGCAAAAGGGTATCTAACATGGTGTTTAATTATGTTTGTGTGTTTTCTATTTGATTTAGATTTTGTTCATACAGCTGCGGAAACTTGTCACTTTCCGCAGCCGCTGCAACTTTCCGCAGCTATTTTGTGGAAATCAATGTTACAGGTGTCAACGAAGGAAACGAGCCACATGGGCAGGCTAGGAATGACAAGGACATGGTTTGTGTCCTATTGGTTCAATGAAATTCGTCAAGGAAAGCCGCGGTCAAAGCCATCCACGTGGAAGTCAACTGTGGAGTTCTATGTCGGCTGGACTCTGTTTCGTGGCATAGAAACATCCATACGGCCGTGTCCCAAGCTTGTGGAAGTTAATTGACATCTGTGCAAAGTTCTGGAGTTGAATTTAAGCGCCCACCTTCCATAGATCCGTTTCCCAACATGGCCATACTCCTAAATTCGTGGCCTTAGTGGTCTACGTGCTGGCTGCTATCATAAACTTCAGGAAACAGTTACATTTTATTTGCTTTATAAAGAGCGTTTGCATACGCACGTAGAGTTAGTGAATGTGAGTTGATAGTTGTTAGTTGTTAAGTTGATGTGCGTACTCTGTTATGTGGTGATTACGCTGCCTTGAGCCGTAATACCACCAGCCTGTAATGAATTTCTTTTAATGTGAAAAAATCTGTTTCATAACTTAATTCGTGTTTGAAGATCATACCAGAGCTGCGTAGAGGGCCCCTGCTCAGCCGAGGTTCTGTGTATTAATGTATATATTTTTCATTTCATTTCTTTAAGTAATCATTGTATCATAACCCATGACATGTTCATATTTCATAGTTGTTTTATTTCTGTTCATACATTTCTGTAATTTCCATTGCATTCCTGTCTTTTATGTTTTTATGATTGTTAAAATACTGATCAGTTTTCTTGTGCAGGTTTTAGGTAGACAGCCCGGGGCATTTTCATAGTATTTTTGCTAATGATATGAAACTGATATTATTCTGTTGCTAGTTTTCTTTCACAGTCTTTGTTTAACTTCAGTTTTGTCTTGTGCACTTCAGTTTTGTTTATTTGATTCAGTAGTTAAAATTAGACATATTAAGCTACTCATAGTGTCTTCAGCTACCTCCGAAAGCCACAGCCGGACTGATGGTGAGGGGCTGCATGATGAGATGTGTAGTTTAGTATTAGTTTCCTTTCTGCAAAATTAGATATATTAAGCTGCTCATAGCGTCTTCAGTTTCCTCCGAAAGCCACAGCTGGACTGATGGTGAGGGGCTGCATGATCAAGTGTGTAGTTTAGTATTAGTTTCTTTTCCGCAAACTTAAATATATTGAATCATGTATGACATCTTCAATTGCCTCCGAAAGCCACAGCTGGACTGATGGCGAGGGATTGAATCATGTGTGTATGGTTTAGTATTAGTTTACATTCTGCAAATTAAATATCAGTTACACAAGTTGTTTATGATTACTTCCACAAGTCATAGCTGGTCTAATGATGAAGGGTCAGAAAATGAATTGATGTAATCTGGTTTAGAATTCTTTCATTGCAACTTTGAATTTCCATAAGCGTAGTTTCTTTTGTGTTCAGTTGGCAGCAAGAATAGTTTAGTTTTCATATTCACTAGTTTCTTGTTTTGATTCATTAGATTAACAGCACTTTCCATTTCAGCAATTTACTTTCTTTTGTCATTGTAATTCTAATTTGCTTTTGAAGTTTCGAGATTGGAAAATCATTATAGGGGAATATCATTTCCTTGAACAATTATACCAAGCTTGTTTTTCACTTTAGAATTTCCATTTTACCTTAGAAAGACCATAAACGACAAAAAGATAAGAAAGAGGTTATCTTGCACATATAGTGCGCCGCACTTCATCAGCTTACGATTCCCGGATTGACAATTAAATGCAGCAATTTAGGACACACTAAATTGACCAAACAGCGTCGTAACTTGGAATGTTGTGATGTGCTTATATTTTTCGTAGACTGTCGGTGACGAACGTGGTTGGGAGTGAATTGCTGCTACGAGCACACCTTGAAATAGTACCCAAAATACTTTGTTTTCCTTAATATGCTACGCATCCTTTGAATCCCATAAGTTTTTATATGACACCCCTGCACACATGTCCGGTTCCAGCTCAGGGAGGACTGATCCTTCAAGGGATTCCCATACGACCAATGCAATTAGGAGTAGCAGCCAGGAGTAATAGAACGCCTTCCCATAATCCTGGGCCTCGTGCAAGTTTTCCAAAAACTTGTTGCAAAGGAAATGCGACCACTTAAATCAGACCCCATTTTCGCAGAAGCTAGCAGGCCAAATTACATAGGTAGGGACAGTCGTGGCCTAACACTTGTGCATCATTTTACAAGCCAGCAACAGGGTACCCATGCACACTCCAGGGTCAGAAATGGTGCTAATCAATAACCATCTAGTGTTTCTCTCAACATGGTAGTCTTCTCACACCTTGTCGGCAATATGTTGCTCATACTTCTTGCCAATGCACTCCATGGGATTTGGGCCCTCCATGTGGAGACCAATAATGCAGTGAATTCTGGTGGCATCGATGGGAATGCGGTCCTAGATCCACAAGCTGTCGTCATGGATCAGGGCTAGCAGCTGTCATACAACTTGGTCGGTTACATTGTATCGGCCAAAGTGAGGTATCTGTAGCAAGTCCAGTAATCTAGATCCTTCCAACCCACGTGCCCACGACATTGGTATGACCCTTAGCACATCATCCTCCTGTACTATTTCGAGATATAGCTCAGGTGTGAATTATGGGAAGGCCTCTAGGTTGGCAAGGTCATGATCGTCGAACTTAATTAAGGGGACCTTGCCGAATGCTTCTCCAATTATGGGGACTTCAACCGGAATTAGCGGCATCTGCCAATAAGATCGCAGACCCTTGAGATTCGTGGGCGTGCACACCAAGGGCCTTTGAGGCCGAACATAGGGCGGTGGCAAAGTTAGTGGGGCAGCAAGCCGAGCTTCTTCTTAAGTAGATAGAGGTCACTTTGCTGGGTTAGGTTAGCGTGCCTTAGGCACCATTCAGGGGGATTTCATGTTCCAAGGGGAGGTTCGTGGCTTCCCACCAGCCCATTTCCCAGTCCTCCCTTGCCCTTGCTCCTGGAATTTCCCCTTACTCTTATTTTTCTCCACCTACTTCCCCTTGGTTGGTTTGGACATGACCTCTTTGACTTTAGGGGTGACCTCCAATACTTCATCGGATGCTCTCTCACTAGAGGCCATGGGCTGCAATGGTTCAGTGGGATTGGTCACATTCATTCTTGCTCAGAAGACAAACTCGGGGTTGCTACTATTAGAGGGGGTAGCATGCCCAGACGTGAACAGAGCACAATAGTTACAGAAATTTGCAAGGCACAAAATTTGCAAGACATGTGGAACCCAATTCTGAGCTGCCCTCCTTCATTTATAGCTTTGAATAGTGAAAAATGGTCAGATGAAACTTAGCTGAAACTTACCCTCAACAAAACAGTAAAAATTCCTTGGAAATCACCACATTAATTGCCTACTGCCCACTCCTTCCAACAGTAAAGTTGGATTTTTACCCAGCTTTGTATTACCCTTCCACGCCCAACGCACCTTCCCAGGTTTCCTGACCTGCAGTCGACCCCTGTGCATATAACAGGCTTGCCTGCGTTTTTCCTCTTGCCTGCGCGTATCCATCCAATACATCTACTCTGACCATATAGTCATTTGGTCTGCACCAAGTTGGTCTGGTATGGTTTAAGACGACTGCCATTAATATAGCCTGACAGGGGGTCCCCGCGTAGCATAGACAATCTCACCGCACCTCCATTCATAATTTTTGTTACAATATATGGCCCCAGCCAATGTTGGCGGAATTTACCAGGATGGCACACAAACTAGTTTTCATATAATAATACTAGCTCTTCTTCTTTAAAAAAATTATGTTGGATATGCTTATCATGTCAGGATTTTTCCCGTGCCTTCTAAAATTGCTGATGAAAGTTAGCAATGAATCGATCTTCTTCCAAGGCGACTAGCTGCGCTAAGAATTCCTCCATAATATCGGGCTCTGCCATGTTCATAAAGGCTGTGATGCACAAGCTAGGAATGATATAATCCATGGGAATAATGGCCTCCTTTCCATAAACCATTCGAAATGGTGTTTTCCCCAGTCAATTTCTTGCAGATGGTCTGATAGGCCCAAAGGACCGATGGGATATGCATGTCCCAATTTCTTTGATCGACATTACAGACCTTCGCAAGTGTCTGTTCTAGAATTTTATTAAAATATTCTACCATTTCATTTTCCTGTGGTTGATATGGGGTACTTTTTTCATGGTGGATTAGAAACTCCTTAGTCAAAGCTTGTATTGTGTCATTAATGAAATGTGTACCTTTATCTCTCATAAATATCTTCAGACAACCAAACCTAGTTAGAATATGCTAAAAAATAAAGTACATAGTGGTATCTACAGTACAATCCTTCACATCTTGTGCTTCCACCCATCTAGTTACATAATCAGTCACAATGAGGAAGTAGAGGGCATTTGTCTTCTTACCGGGTTGGTTGATGGGCTCGATGAAGTCTATTGCCCATTTATCGAATGCCTTCAGGGCCATATATGGTTGTAAGGGCATTTCATCCCTGTGTGACGGTCTTCCTATCCTTTGGAATGTGTTGTAGGATTTGCAATAGTCGTGAGAGTCACTATGTAGTGTGGGCCACCACAGCCTAGCTCTTAAGATCTTCTATGTTGTCACTTTTCCTGCGTAGTTACCTCCTGCTACACCTCCATGGGCTTCTATTAAAATGGATTTTATTTCATGCTCCGGTACGTATCTTCACAATACTTCATCAGCTCCCACCTTATACAAGTGGCCTGCGATAATGGTAAAGTCAACTGCGTGGGTTACCAGATCTTTTTTTTGTTGTATCGAATATTTTGTAGATGCCATCCCCGTAGTTAATAATTTAAGAATATCAGAAAAGTGCTCATCAACCACCTTAATAGAAAATAGCTGCACATCGAGAAATCCTTCCTCTAGGTTGGTTGGTTCTTCACTATTCTCGATTTGGGACAAGTGGTCTAGTCCAACATTTAATTTACCTGGCTTCACAATTATCTCACAGTCATATTCTTGAAATAGCAGTAACCATCAACAAATCTTCCCCCCCAAAAAAATCTTATTGACGAGGTACTTCAAAGCTGAGTGGTCCATGAACACCTTGAAGTTCCCTCCCAACAGATAATGCTAGTATTTCTGCAGGGCATACACCATTTCCAGCCCCTTGCATTCAGTAGTGGAGTAGTTACACTCTAGACCAGAGATTTTTCTACTAGAAAACGCAACCGGGTGGTCAATGTCCCCCTCCCCGGGCTGCGTAAGAACAACTCCTAAGGTGATCCTTGAAGTGTCCACGTGGATGTGGAAAACCTTTGTCCAGTATATAAATATAAGGATAGGTGCAGAGACCATTTTTTCCTTGAGTAGCTCATAGTTGTTCTAACACTCCCCGTCCCAAAAAATGATACGTCTTTCTTTAGCATCTTTTCCATGGGTGCCATGATCAGTGCGTACCCTTGAATAAACTTCTTATAATAGTCTATGTGCCTGAGGATGGAGCGCAGTTGTTTTTCAGTTGTGGGGATTGCTAAATTGATGATAACTGTAACTTTGGCAGGGTCAACCATCAGCCCCTGCCGACAAACTATATAGCCTAATAAGATCCCAAAAGGCACACAGAATATGCACTTCTTAATATTTAGGGAAATTTGGTGCTTTCTACAGGCATCCAACATCATGCACAGGTTTGCGATGTGCTACTTTACCAATCCAAATACTTGTAGGTTTTAACCCTGTACATAAATTAGGTACAAATGAATCTTAAAAATAGAAAATAAACAATACCGAGAGCATAAAACATAAAATAGATATACACAAAATTTTCCCCTGGATCCCAAATTGGGACGACCAGCTTGATTTTTCATTATATTCCTTTTAATGTTACAACACATATATATACATGTTGAAGCATACATAAACCCCAATCCATTAACCTTGGATTAAAACATAACCGTAGATCCATTGACCGGATCTACAAAATACCAGGGGCCGAAAATCATCATGCCCCAAAACCATGTGCAAACCCATGCACAAAACCATGGGCAGGTCCGCCCACCAGAAAAGAAGGACCAAAAAAAATTTCTGGGGCATTGCCTTGGACCCCGATAGGGGGGGCTACTACCCCCCCTTTTACCCCCCCACTCGTGACTAGTCGTGGAAAGAATATAACACAAACCCAACATTCTTCCACTTGTTGTTTTCTTTCCACAGGGGGGCATAGGAGAGTTGAGTCATTAGCCCAGATTTGCAAAACCCATTGTTTCTCTACACCAAGAGAACTTCTGAGTGCTCAAAGACTTTGTCAATGCATCTGCAACATTCTTCAAAGTGTCCACCTTTACTAGCAACATCCTTTTAGCCTCAACCATATATCTCACAAAGTGATATTGAACATCAATGTGCTTTGGATTTGAATGATAAGTGGGGTTCTTAGCCAAGAAAATTGCACTTTGGCTATCACAGTCTATCCTTATAGCTTGCTGCACCAACCCTATACTTGAACACAATCTCTGCAACCAAACTGCGTCCTTGCTTTCATGAGTGGCTACCATGTATTCTATCTCTGTAGTTTAAAGAGCCACTACAAATTGACTTTTACTCATCCAACTAACTGCACCTCCAAATAGGCTAAACACATACCCACTTGTAGATCTTCTTTGGTCCATATCTCCAGTCCAGTCAGCATCAAAAAAACCATGAATTTCCAACACTCTTTCCAATCCTAGTCTTCCCTGGTAGCACAAGCCATAGTCACTAGTGCCATGCAAATATCTGAAAACCCGCTTCACTGCTATCCAATGCTCCTTCCCTGGGTCTCACATAAAACTTCTCAATACTCCCACTACATGTGAAATGTCTAGTCTAGTATAGACCATTGCATACATCAGGCTACCCACTACACTTGCATATGGAACACGGGACATATCCTCCTCTTCTTCTTGTGTCTTGGGACACTATTCAATAGACAACTTTGTACCTGCAGGAATAGAAACATTCATCGGTTTACTATCCTGCATATTGAACCTCCACAATATAGTCTTGACATACTTCCTCTGGTTTAACCAGAGCTTCCTTTTTTCCCTATCTCTCTTAATTTCCATGCCCAAATATAGTTTGCAGCACCAAGATCCTTCATGTCGAATTTGGAGAACAACTGGGTCTTCAAGTCTTGGATAATTTCTTTGTCATTTCCAATCAACAACATATCATCCACATACAAGACCAAATAAATAACACAGTCACCAATTAATTTAAAATAAACACAGTGATCCTCCTTGCTTCTGGTGAAGCCACGTCCCCGTATATAGGTATCAAATTTGAGATACCACATCCTTGGTGACTGTTTTAACCCATACAGAAACTTCTTTAACTTGCATACCAGTTCTTTCTTCCCCTTCACCATAAAGCCTTCAGGTTGTTTCATCTAGATCTCCTCTTCCAGATCCCCGTGAAGAAATGTTGTCTTCACATCCATCTATTCTACCTCAAAATCAAATGCAGCATCAACAGATAAAAGTAATCTAATAGAAGTAACTTTGGCAATAGGAGAAAAAATATCACCAAAATCAATTCCCAGAACCTGGGAATAACCTTTTGCTACCAATCGAGCTTTGTATTTCTCCACCTTGCCTTATACATTCATCTTATTCTTAAACACCCATTTGCTCTCGATGGGCTTTCTTCCAGCCGGCAACTCCACCAGATCCTATGCCTCATTTTTATGCAAGGATTTCATTTCATCAACCATGACCTCCTTCCAGAGTTTTCCATCCTCCAAATCTACTACCTCCTTGACAGTTCTGGGATCATCATCAGTTATAGTTAAAGAAAAATTTGAATAGAAAGCAGATGGACTATACCTTTCTGGTTGTGTCCTTTCTCGAACTGATCTTCTCACAGCTGGAGTTTGTGGCTCTTCCTCTTCTGAGTCTTCTTTTGTTGTAGAGTCTAATTCATCCTCCTTTAGCTCAAACTCTATCTTAATAGGTTCCTTTGGTACGACTTCATGTTTAAAAATATATTTCACCTCTCTAAACACCACATCTCGGTTGTACACAACCTTCCTTGTTTCTGGGTTCCAAAGCTTGTAACCCTTTAAACCATCCTTATACCTAATAAAGATGCACCTTTCAGATTTATTATCCAACTTGCTCCTTTTCTCCTTTGGAGCATGTACATATGCATCACATCCAAATACCCTCAGATGTGAAAGAGAGGGTTTATTACCAGTCCATACCTCATGTGGAGTTTTATCCTCCAACGCTAATGAAGGTGATCTGTTAACCTAGTAACATGCAGTCTCCACTGCCCTGCCTAGAATTCTTGTCCTAACCCGGTACCACTGAGCATGCTTCTTTCCTTTTCCATTAGCGTTCTATTCATTATTTCTGCAACTCAATTTTGCTGAGGTGTGTATGGAGTAGTCTTCTACTGTGCTATACCACACTTCTCACAGAATTCCCCACCATTATCTGTCCTCAACACCTTTATCTTCTTCTCTATCTGGTTTTCCACCAGAGCCTTAAATTCTTTAAATTTGTCAAAGACTTCGGATTTCTTCCTCAAGAAATATATCCATGTATTCGTTGAGAAGTCATCTATAAATGAAACATAGTACATAGACTTACCCAGTGATGGAACTGACACAGGTCCAAACACATCACTGTGCACAAGCTCTAATATATTGTTTGCCCTCTTAGCACTAGAAGGAAAACTCACCTGATTCTGCTTCCCATATACACAATGTTCACAGAAATCAAAATCCAGAGAGCTATTAGACATACCTTCTAGCATACCATTTCCATGTAGTATCTGAAGGCCCTTCTCTCCAATATGTCCAAGCCTTTGATTCCATAGCATGGTCTTTTCTCCAGAGACCGCTAGGCTTTTCGCTCCACCTTTAGGAACCACAAAATTGTTGCACCCATCAATAACAATGTTGCCCTGAAGATTTTACAGAGTTCCAATCTGAACTCCCCGCATTAATACCAATGCTCCCCAAACAATCTTACATGCATCTTTCTCGAACACTGTTTTTACACCTGCATCATCCATCTTGCTTACAGAAATCAGATTTTTGGCTAATGCAGGAATGTGTAGAACACTAGGAAGTGTTCTAATCCTTCCACCTTGCAGCTTCAGCTTGAATTTTCCACATCTGCCGATTCTAGCCTTCCTATCATCACCTAAGAAGACACCACTGCCATCCTATTTCTCATACTTGCAGAACCACTCCATATGGGGAGTGAAGTGAAAGGATGCACCTGAGTCAATCAACCATGACTCATGATCTACATGTGTATTTGAAGAATAAGCCAAATACACATCCCCACCTTAATCCGAGGTGGTTTTTTCCTCTACAGAAGGAGCATCATCAGATCCCTTTCCCTTCTCAGGAGCTTTAGATCTGCAGTCCTTGTTGTAGTGCCCTTCCTTTCCGCATTTCCAGCACACCTTTACAAACTTTCCAAGATATTTAGATCTCCCTCTAGATTTAGATCTCCCACTCGAAACCTTATTCTTATTTCTGTTCTGGGACCTTCCTCATATAGATAAGCCATCTCCTTTCTTACCCTCCATATTTCTACGTCTCATTTCCTTCGACAGCAAGGATGAGACAATGCCATCAAAATTCAAGGTAGTTGTATTGCTACCTATTGCAATAACCAGACTATCCCACGAATCTGGTAGAGAACACAAAAAACTAATGCACTTGTCTTCATGTGATATTTTAATATCAACAGATGACAGCTGACTTATCACAATATTGAAGGCGTTTATATGCTCTGTCACCGAGTCTCCATCCTTTATCCTCAGGTTATACAGCTTTGTCTGCAGGAAAAAATTATTCACCAAAGACTTATATTGGTACAAAGTCCCTAGCTTGTCCCACAAGGTCTTAATGGTAGCTTCCCCAGATACATTCAACAATACTGAATCTGAGACACACAACCGTATTGAGCTCTTTGCCTTCCGATCCAGCTTCTTCCAGTCTTCATCTGACATTGTCGTTGGTTTAGTACCCAGGTGTACCGCGATCCACTAATATTTATCCACCAGCAGATCCTCCATCTTGAGCTTCCAAAAATCAAAACTCTAACCATTAAATTTCTCAATCTCTATCTTCCTGTCGCTCGCCATCTTCTTTCACCGCAAGAATCAATCTTGCAGATATCCCATTGAACAAGTTCTACCTTAGGCCTGAGCAAAAAAAACCTCAGCAACAAAGATGTCCCCTTGAAGCCGAAACCGCTCCAAGACCAAATGTAGGTTTTAACCCTGTACAGAAATTAGTTGCAAACGAATCTTAAAATTAGAAAATAAACAATAGCGAGAGCATAAAACATAAAACATATATACATAGAGATTTTCCCCTGGATCCCAAATCGGGACGACCAACTTGATTTTTCATTATAATCATTTTAGTGTTACAACACATATATATACATGCCAAAGCATACATAAAACCCAATCCATTAACCCTAAATTATAACATAATTGTAGTTCCTTTGACCAGATCTATAAAATACCAGGGGTTGAAGACCATCATGCCCCAAAACCATGTGCAAACCCATGCACAAAACCATGGGCGGGTCTGCCCACCGGAAAATAAGGACCAAAAAAAATTTCCAAGGCGCTACCCTGGACCTTGACAGGGGGGGCTATTGCCCCCTCTGTGACCCCCCGATACGTTGTGCCCAGCACAACGTACAAGCGAAGTTATCGCCCCCCCTTTTACCCCCCCGCATGTGACTAGTCATGGAAATAATATAACACAAACCCAACAATATTGTCCAATTGTCAAGGTATACTTCCAAGAACTTGTGAATGAACTCCTTGAATACTACGACCACTACTCGTGAAAATATGGCACGAGCATTTTTTAGCCCAAACAACATGACAGTGTACTGGAAGGATCCTCATTCAGTGTCGAACTTAGTTTTTCTGCAATCTTTAGGTGCGATCCTGATCTGATGGTAGCTCAAAAACCTGTCAGTAAACAAGTATGCTTCCTGCCCTCCCACACTATCGAGGATTTCATAAGAGAATGGCATAGGGAAGGGATCATGTACCCAAGCATCATTCAGCTTACGCAGGTAGACGCAGGTTCTTATTTCTCCTTTAGTTTTTTTTTCTTGGACAACCATAGGGCTTACCCAATCTGACTGTTCCACTGGTTCGATGATACCTGAGGCTAGCATTTTATCGATTTCTTTCCAGACTTTCTGCTTATACTCAGGGTTCAATCGGTAAGTTCGCTCCTTGAAAGGGCATGCATATGGTTTTAAAGTGATTTGCATCACCCCCAAGTCCCTTGTAATACCCTTGAGTTCTGAGAATTTCATAGGAAACAGGTCTTGGTACTCCGTGAGAAGTTTTGCGACTTTCCCAATGGTATCATCATCCTAGTAGTCCTCAATTCTAGCTAACTTAGGTTCTTCTTTTGTTCCAGTGTTGAATTCCCTTATCTTAAGAGGCTTGGTCAATTCGACGGTTTGTAGTGGGGGTCCAACAACTACTTGTTCACCCTTCGATTTTGGGATAGTGATATTTCACGGTTCTTTGTCACATTCCTCCATTGATAGATTACGCCAATTACCAATATCCTGCATGATACAAAATGGATTCAGTGTTTCCTCTAGATGAAAGTCTTCAAATTCATATGAAAATAGGATCAAGTGGCAATGTTGGTCAATAGGATTCCAATGGTGCAAACGATGCGTAAAACCGATTTCGTATGAAGAAGATGTGGGTAGTCAAAGTTTATGATAAATTAGGGAAAAATGACAAAAAGTCAAAGTTAACGGTCAGATGATGTCAGCACGACACGTGTCATCCCAAGAATATTGGAGGATCAGTGATGTGTTGAAGTTTGATTGGTTGGAATGGGCCAATCTGGGGCTGACATGTAGCAGCCTGGATTTTTCCCAATTTGGTCTTTTTCCAAAATTTTATGGGTCAGGGAGGATCGAAACCCTAACCTCCCAGAATGGATAAGTTTTTTTCAAAGTTAGTTAAACGGTCAAGCTACGGTGGAAATTGGCATTTAATGTAATGATAATGTATTTCAGTGGTAATGGGTTTGTTCCGCTAGAAAAGAGCCAGACGGTCAGGGTCAACCCCACGACCACCGGACCCTTGATATTATAGTGTCGCACATATATCATATATATGTTTTCATATATATTAAACCACTGGATAATAACCTTATGCTTCGCCATATGTAATTAACCTACGGACCTTACATTAAATTCTGCCTAATATATATTAACATATATATATATATATATATATAGGGGTCATGCCATATATAGTTGGCAACCGTCGAAGGTGAGACGGAACAGTTGGGTGGGGGTTTTGACCCGCCGACCTAAAAAAATTATATATACGACGACTTCAAACAAGGGCGCTAACCAATTGTGCTATGCGATGAAGCTTGGTAAGACAAGCCACCAATTTCATTTCAACACCACAGAGCTGAATCTGCCAAAAACCACCAGCATGCAGCCCGACGAGGTTTTGTGCAGTCTGAGGTGGTTTTCTACAAGCAAAAGTGGTTTTTTGAAATGCAGAAGTGGTTTCGAATTCTCCACGGGGTCTGGAGGTCAAAGTGGCGGATTAGAGGCAAGTTTATACTCATTTTAACCGAAATTTTGATCTGGTTGCAATGGTGAGGTCAATTTTCTCATTTGAGTCTTTGTTTTTGAGATCATACCAGTAAAATAATTTTGAAGACAAAATAAAGCAGTCAGCACTGGAAGCTAAGGACCCAGAGACGTAGCCAGGAAGTTTGGTGAACTCCGTTAAATTCTTGTTTTGTTAATGTGTTTGACTGTGTTTTCATTTGCTTATGTTTTTTATGTTATTAGCAATCTTATCGATCTATTGCACTAAGTAACATAAGCTACTCACATAGATGTCAATAATACCTTTTTCATAAATATTAATTAAGTGGTATCAGAGCTTAAGGTTAAATTATTAAAGGTTTGATAGTGTCATGTGAATATTGAATGCTTACTAGATCAAGATTCAAAGTCCAAATGAGGAGAAGGAGAAATTGTTGAAGCAAATCCAGAGATTGGAAGGGTATTTTCACAAAAGAAGATGGCATAAGAACTCGTATTGGGAACTGAAGCTCAATTCTTGGACAACTTCATGAAAATACGTGCGATGGTAAAAGAGATGTATAAAGAGTTTAAAAAGGAAAAGGTGAAGGCACTTCATCACCTAAACTAGACAAAGAATCGAGGGAAAATCCTCTTTCATTATTTCCACCATATCCTCCATCATCACCATCATCGTCATCATCGTCTTCTTCTAATAAATGTAGTTCTTCTAAAAAGAAGAATAAGACATCCTCTTTGATCAAATTAGATGTAAAATTGGAATTTCCAATTTATGATGATGAACTTAACATTGAAAAGCTTGATAATTGGATAAGACAAATTGAAGTTTATAGCAGGGTATAGAAAATTGTTTCAGAAAGAAAGAAGATCTAGCTTGCTAGCCTTTGTCTTGGAGGAACCTTACTTGTTTGGTGGGAAGGTAAGACACAAGAAGATCTTCAAAAACATGTTAAAATCACGTTGACATGGAATGAAATTTTTTTTGCTATTAAAAAACAATTTTATCCTTTGTCTTATATGCAACAAGCTATGATGAGTTGGCAATCATTGCGTCAGTTAAAGGGTCAAAGTGTGCAAAGTTATACTCAGGAATTTCGTAAAAGAGCTTTTACACTAGGAATATCATTAGACTCATTAGAAACATTATTGAAATACATAGGTGGTCTACATAGTTATTTGATGCATACCATACTGATGTTTAATCCGACTAGCTTAGATGATGTATCAGTTCAAGCAACTCATCAAGAAGCTAGGGGTAAAAATGTATCTCATGATGTTGGAAAGTCATCTAAATTTACTAAAATCAAGAATAAGGAAAAGAAGAAACAAAAATGGAAGGAAAGGAAAGTGAACATTGTAAAGAAATAAAAACCTACATGCACTCACTGTACTAAAGAAGGATATGATGAGGCACACTGTTAGGCCCTGCATCCAGAATTGAAGCCTAAGAAGTTCGGGAATGAAGAGTGAAAGAATGTTGCTTCTATGCAAAAAGACTTGGGATCAGATTCAGGAGACAAAACAACAATTACAGCTACAGGTATAAAAGGTAAAAATTCTCAATCATATACAAGTACTTCTTCACATTCTGTTGATAATGAAAATGATGAGAGGAAAATAAATGAGTTATTAAATATTAGAGTCATTTCAAAGCATAGTAAAATTGATACTTTGTTTGATAGTGGCTCTCAAGTTAATTTGATTGTTGAATTAATTGTAAAGAAATTGTGTATTGAAGCTAAACCTCATAAAAATCCATACCCATTGGGTTGGGTCTGTGATAAAACAAAACTATAGGTTACGAAAAAATGCAAACTTTGATTTGCAATTGGATCAGAGTTTGTAGATGAGGTTGAACTAGATATATTCCCATTGGATATATGTGGAATTGTACTAGGGAGTCCATACTTGTATGATAGAGATGTTGTCTTCTATCGAAGGGCGAATAAGTATCAACTCACTAAATATGGAATCGAATATGTATTAAGAGCTCATAAACTCAAAGATAACTACACTCTCATAAATTCAGAACAAATGAAAATAATTATAAATTCAATAACAATTTTTACTTATGATTGTAAAAGAAAAGGATCTTGATAAATCCAATGTTTTTTATGGTTGTAATCCTAAACAGAAAGCATATTTAGGTAATTTTGTTTCTGATTATGATATTATGTTTCAAGAGCCTAAAGGGCTTCCTCCCAAGCGATAGATAGAACATGCGATTTATTTTTCAGCCAGATGCTCCTCTTCCTAACATTGGAATGTATAGGTTATCAGCTCTAGAGAATGTATAAATAAAGGACCAGGTATAAGAATTGCTCAATCAAGGGTTTATTTGACCAAGCACTTCGCCATGTGGATTGCCTATTGTGTTGGTACGTAAGAAAGATGGTTCATGGAGAATGTGCATTGATTTCCAAGCATTAAATAAAATAAAAATAAAGAATCGTTATCCTCTTTCTCACATTGACAATTTATTAGATCAGTTGAAAGATGTATTTTACTTCACTAATTTAAACTTGTGAAGTGGCTACCATCAGATCAGGGTTTCAGAACAAGATGTATGGAAGACTGCTTTCAAAACAAAGCAAGGACTCTATGGATGGATGGTTATGCCTTTCAGTTTGACCAATGCTCCAGTGACATTCATGCGTGTCATGAATGATGTTTTTAGGCCATTTATAGATGATTTTGTAATAGTCTACTTAGATGATATTATTGCTTTTAGTAATACATGGGATGAACATATAAAGCATGGAAAGCATATTTCAAATGTGTTAAAAAGAGAAAATATCTATGTAAAGCTGACAAAATTGGAAGGACATCTTTGAATTACTTGGGTTATATTTTAGGGGGTGGTGAATTGAAGATAGATCCCTCTAAGGTTGAAGTCATTGTATAAATTTGCCTAAGACCAATACTACTACAGAAGTTAGAATCTTCTTAGGGGCAACACAATATGGGAGAAAATTATTTCTAAATTTTCTTTGATTGCAGCTCTTCTACATGCTTTGATGAGTGTGAAACAGGCGCTTCAGTGGAGAGACAAGTAGCATAAAGCCTTCTATACATTGAAATAAAGGATCAATACAATGCCAATACTAGCACTGCCAAATCTTCAACAACCATTTGAGATCAAGACAGATGCAAGTGAATATGCCATGGGGGTAGTGTTGATGCAGCTCAGAAAACCTATATGCTTTCATTCTGAGACATTCACATCAACAGTAGTTAACTAGCGTACATACTATAAGGAATTATATGCATTAGTACAGAGTGTTAAAAAGTGGAAACATTACACAATGGGAAAATAAACAATCATACATACAGATCATCAACCACTACAATATTTATACACAAACTAAATTGCAACAATCAAGACACTATCGTTGGATGGGTTTCTTACAACAATTTCATCTTGTAATCAGATATAAGAAAGGCATACATAATAAGGTTGTGGAAATGTTATCAAGACCAATCATAAATGCATCCACAATTCTTAAGCATAATTCAGTAATGCACGAAAGCTATATTAAACAGTATGCTCAAGACACAGATTTTAAGGATGTATATGCAACTTTAAGTCATGGAAAGTAGGTAGAAGAATTGGATTATTTCATAAAGGACAAACTCTTATATCATCTGAGAAAATTATGCATTCCACAAACTTAAAGAGCTGATGTGATTCAAAAAGCACATACTTCTCTAATCTCACGTCACTTTGGTGTAAGTAAAACAATTGCACAATACAAAGAATCCGCTATTGGCCACGAATGAATGAAACAGTCTCAAGATACATTAAAGGATGTACTCTGTGTGTTATAGGCAAGCCAAGTAACGGAAAATTAGGCTTGTACAATCCACTTCCAATTCCTTCTCGTCCTTGCGAAATTTTATCCATGGATTTTATTGGGGGATTGCCAATGTCTAGAAAAGGTCATGATTATTTGTATGTAGTTGTGGATAGGTTCAGTAAGATGTGTATTTTCACACCATGTACTAAACAGGTCACACCTGAACAAACTGCAAAGTTATTCTTTCAAAATATTTTGGTTCATTTTGGGTTACCCACTTCTATTGTATCTGATCGAGATTCTCGATTTGTTGGGAAATTTTGGTCAAGTTTATGGGAAATAATGGACACAAAGTTGAATAAGAGAATTCCATTTCATCCACAAACTAATGGCTAGAAAGAATTGGTAAACATGACAGTGGTACAGTTGCTTCGAGGTTATTGCAGCAGGCATCCTAAGCTTTGGGATGAGCATTTGTGTTATGTACAACATGCTTACAACCATGCGAAACATTCTTCTACAGTAAGATCTTCGTTTGAGACTTATTTTGGTTTTGTAACAAGGTATCTCTTGTATTTTTTCTTTGTTAAAGACATAGCAGTTGATGGACCCTTGATATTGTAGTGCCGCACATATATCATATATATGTTTTCATATATATTAAACCATGAGATAAGAACCTTATGTCATGCCATATGTAATTAACTGTCGGACTTTAAATTAAACGCCACCGCATATATATTAACATTAATATATGTTTCTATATATACATATACATATACATACATATATATATATATATATATATATATATATATATATATATATATATATATATACTATGCCATATATAGTTAAACCTTCGAGGTGAGAATGTGGGCTGGTCAGGGGTTTCAATTCCACCTGACTCAAAATTTATATATACAATGACTTCAAACAAGAGCACTAACCAATTGCGCTATGGTGAAGCTTGGTAAGACAAGCCACAAATTTCATTTCAACACAGCAGAGCCGAATCTGCCCAAAACCACCAACACACAACCCAAGGAGGTTTTGTGTAGTCTGAGGTGGTTTTATACAGGTATAAGTGGTCTTCTGAAATGCATAAGTGGTTTTGGATTCTCCAGGGGGTTTGGAGGTCACAGTGGCAGAATATAGGAAAGTTTATACTCGTTTTAATCGAAATTTCGAACCGATCACAATGGTGCTATCCATTTTCTCAATTGAGTCTCTGTTTTTGATCTCATACCTGTAAAATAATTTTGAAGACCAAATAAAGTGGTTAGCACTGGAAGATAAGGACTCGGAGACATAGCCAGGAAGTCTGGTGAACTCTGTTATTAAATTATTTTTGTGTTAATGTTTTTGACTGTGTTTTCATTTTCTTATGTTGTTTATGTTATTAGCAATCTTATCGATCTATTGCACTAAGTAACATAAGCTGCTCACGTAGATGTCAATAATAAACTTTTCAAAAATACCGATTAAGTGGTATCAGAGCTTAAGGTTAAATTATTAAAGGTTTGACAGTGTCATGTGAACATTGAATGCTTACTAGGTCAAAGTCCAAACGAGAAGAAGGAGAACATGTTGAAGCAAATGTAGAGATTGGGAGGGTATTTTCACAAAATAAGATGACAGAAGAAAATGTATTGGGAACCGAAGCTCAATTCTTGGAAAACTTCATGACAATATGTGCAATGGTAGAAGATATGTATAAAGTGTTTAAAAAGAGAAAAGGTGAAGGAACTTCATCACCTAAACCAGATAAATAATCGGGGGAAAAGCCTTTTTCATTATTTCCACCATCTCCTCCATCATCACCATCATTTTCATCATTATCTTTTCTCATAAATCTAGTTCTTCTAAAAAGAAGAAGAAGGCATCCTCTTTGATCAAATTAGATGTAAAATTTGATTTTACAATTTATGATGGTGAACTTAACGCTAGAAATCTTGATAATTAGATAATACAAATTGAAGTTTATAGCGGGGTACAAAAATTTGTTTCAGAAAGAAAGAAGATTCAGCTTGCTATCCTTCATCTTGGAGGAACCTCACTTGTTTGGTGGGAAGCTAAGACACAATCATATCTTCAAAAACATGGTAAAATCATTTTCACATGGAATGAAATTTTTTCTGCTATTGAAAAACAATTTCACCCTTTGCCTTATATGCAACAAGCTATGATGAGTTGGAAAACATTGCGTCAGTTAAAGGGTCAAAGTATGCAAAGTTATATTCAGGAATTTCGTAAAAGAGCTTTGACACTAGGAATATCATTGGACTCACCAGAAGCATTATTGAAATACATAGCTGGCCTACATAGTTATTTGAGGCATACCATATTGATGTTTAATCCAACTAGCTTAGATGATGTATCAGTTCAAGAAACTCATCTAGAAGCCAGGGGTGAAAATGTATCTCATGATGTTGGAAAATCATCTAAATTTAGTAAATCAAGAATAAGGAAAAGAAGAAACAAAAATGGAAGGAAATGGAAGTGAACACTGTAAAGAAATACAAACCTACATGCACTCACTGTAATAAATAAGGATATAATGAGGCACACTGCTGGGCAATGCATCCAGAATTGAAGCCTAAGAAGTTAGGGAATAAAGAGCGAAAGAATGTTTCTTCTATGAAAAAAGAATTGGGATCAGATTCAGGGGACAAAATAGCAATTACAGCTACAGGTATAAAATATAAAAATTCTCAAGCATCTACAAGTACTTCTTCACATTTTGCTGATAATGAAAATGATGAGAGGAAAAGAAATGAGTTATTTCATATTAGAGTCATTTCCAAGCATACTAAAATTGATACTTTGTTTGATAGTGGCTCTCAAGTTAATTTGATTGCTGAATCAATTGTAAAGAAATTGTGTATTGAAACTAAACCTCATGAAATGACATACCCATTGGGTTGGGTCTATGATAAAACAAAACTATAGGTTACGAAAAAATTCAAACTTCGATTTGCAATTGGATCAAAGTTTGTAGATGAGGTTGAACTAGATATAGTCCCATTGGATATATGTGGAATTGTACTAGGGAGTCCATACTTGCATGATAGAGATGTTGTCTTCTATAGAAGGGCGAATAAGTATCAACTCACTAAAGATGTAATCAAATATGCATTAAGAGCTCATAAACTCAAAGATAACTACACTCTCATAAATTCAGGACAGATGAAAAGAATTATAAATTCAAGTAAACAATTTTTACTTATGATTGTAAAAGCAGAGGATCTTGATAAATCCAATGCTTTTTAAGGTTGTAATCCTAAACAAAAAGCATATTTAGTTAATGTTGTTTATGATTATGATATTCTATTTAAAGAGCCTAAAGGGCTTCCTCCCAAGTGACAAATAGAACATGAGATTTATTGGCAGCCAGATTCTCTTTTTCCTAACATTGGAATGTGTAGGTTTTTAGCTCTAGAGAATGCAGAAATAAAGAAGCAGGTAAAAGAATTTCTCAAACAAGGGTTTATTCGACCAAGCACTTCACCATGCAGATCGCCTATTGTGTTGGTATGTAAGAAAGATGGTTCGTGGAGAATGCGCATTGATTTACGAGCATTAAATAAAAAAAAATAAAGAATTTTTATCCTCTTCCTCACATTGACAATTTATTAGATCAGTTGAAAGATGTAGTTTACTTCACTAATTTAGACTTGCGAAGCGGCTACCATCAGATCAGGATTTCAAAAAAAGATCTATGGAAGAATGTTTTCAAAACAAAGCAAGGACTCTATGAATGGATGGTTATGCCTTTTGGCTTGACTAATGCTCCAACGACATTCATGTGTGTCATGAATGATGTTTTTAGGCCATTTATAGATGATTTTGTAATAATATACTTAGATGATATTATTTTTTTTAGTAAGACATGGGATGAACATATAAAGCATGTAAAGCAGATTTTAGATGTGTTAAAAAGAAAAAATCTCTATGTAAAACTGTCAAAATTGGAAGGACATATTTAAATCACTTGGGTTATATTGTAGGGGGTGGTGAATTGAAGATAGATCCCTCTAAGGCCGAAGTCATTGTGAATTGGCCTAAGACCAATACTGCTATAGAAGTTAGAATTTTGTTAGGGGTAGCACAATACTGGAGAAGGTTATTTCTAAATTTTCTTTGATTGCAGCTTCTCTACATGCTTTGACGAGTGTGAAACAGGGGTTTCAGTGGGGAGGAAAACAACATAAAGCCTTATGCACATTGAAGGAAAGGATCAGTACAGCGCCAATACTAGCATTGCCAAATCTTCAACAACCATTTCAGATCAAGAGAGATGTAAGTGAATATGCCATGGGGGTAGTGTTAATGCAGCTCAGAAAGCCTATATGCTTTCATTTTGAGACATTCACATCAACAGTAGTTAACTATCCTACATACGTTAAGGAATTATATGCATTAGTATAGAGTGTTAAAAAGTGGAAACATTTCATAATGGGAAAATAAACAATCATACATACATATCATCAACCACTACAATATTTAAACTCACAAAATACATTGCAACAATCAAGACACTATCGTTGGATGGGTTTCTTACAACAATTTCATCTTGTAATCAAATATAAGAAAGGCATGCATAATAAGGTTGTAGACATGTTATCAAGACCAATCATAAATGCATCCACAATTATTAGGCATAATTCAGTAATGGATGAAATATATATTAAATAGTATGCTCAAGACACAGATTTTAAGGATGTATATACAACTTTAAGTCATGGAAAGTAGGTAGAAGAATTGGATTATTTCACAAAGGAAAAACTCTTATATCATTTGGGAAAATTATTCATTCCACAAACTTAAAGAGTTGATGTGATTTGAAAAGCACTTACTTCTCTAATTTTAGGTCCCTTTGCTGTAAGTAAATTAATTGCACAATTACAAAGATTTTACTATTGGCCACGAATGAATGAAACAATTTCAAGATATATTAAAGGATGTACTATGTGTGCTATAAGCAAGCCAAGTAACATAAAATTAGGCTTTTACAATCCACTTCCAATTCCTTCTCGTCCTTGCGAAAGCTTATGCATGGATTTTGTTGGGGGATTTCCAATGTCTAGAAAAGGTCATGATTATTTGTATGTAGTTGTGGATAGGTTCAGTAAGATGTGTATTTTGACACCATGTACTAAACAGGTCACACCTAAACAAATTGCAAATTTTCTTTCAAAATATTTGGGTTCATTTTTGGTTACCCACCTCTATTGTACCTGATCGAGATTATCGATTTGTTGGGATATTTTGGTCAAGTTTATGGGAACTCATGGACACAAAGTGAAAGAAGAGCATGAAATTTCATCCGCAAACTCACGGCTAGACAAGAGTGGTAAATAGGATAGTGGTACAATTGCTTTGAGGTTATTACAGCATGCATCCTAAGCTTTGGGATGAGAATTTGTGTTATGTACAACATGCTTACAACCATGAGAAACATTCTTCTACTCAAAGATCTTCGTTTGAGAATTCTTTTGGTTTTGTAATAAATTTCTCTTGGATTTTGTCTTTGGTAAAGCCATAACAGTTGATAGAAACAGCGATGCAGAAAAAGCAACCAAGTTCATTAAACAACTCCAGTAAATTCACCAGGTAGTACAGGAGTAATTGGAAAAGAGCCAAGAAAATTATAAAGCGAGGCATGACAAGCATCGAGTTGAGCATAATTTTCATGTTGCTGATCAAGTCTGGTTGTACATTAGAAAACAAAGACTTCAAGGGGAAGGTAAAAAGTTGAAACCAATTAGATATGGCCCTTTTAAAATTCTTGAAAAAATTGGTGAGAATTCTTTCCGCCTAGATCTACCAACTTATATGCAGATCTATTCTGTCGTAAATGTTGAAAATTTGCGATTGTATAAGCCTTCATTGATTTAATATGAAGAAGGGAAAAGTCAGGTACCTTCCATCGAATATTTTTCACTAGACTATCTCAACGAGTTGTAGGAGGACACAATTCTCGACAGGAGGATAAGGACTTGGCGATGAGGAGAAGTTGAGTATCTTCAAGTTGAACTTAAAGGTACAAATATAAGTAAAGCACGATGGTTAGAAATTGGAAAAGTATAGGAAGCATATCCTCACTTACCCAATAGCTAAAACTAACTTTTGGTGGTCCAAAAGCTTTCAGTGGGGAGGAGTGATCCAAAATGGATTCAGTTTTGCCTCCAGATAAAAGTCCTCAAATGTAGATGAAAATAGTATCATATTGAAGTACTCATTGAAAGGATTCCAATGGTGTGAATGAAGCGTAAACCGAGTTTATATGAAGAAGATGTGGCTAGTCAAATTCAACGGTCAAAGTAAACAGTCAAGTCAATTGTTAGATGATGTCAGCAAGACATGTGTCATCCTGGGAATATGCCAGATGTCCAAGATGACATCAATAGGATCAGTGATGTGTTGAAGTGTGATTGGTTGGAATGGGCCAATCTAGGGCTGACACGTGGCAGCCCAGGTTTTGCCAAATTTGGCCTTATTTCAAAAAAATTGGGGGTCAGGAAGGATCGAACTCCTGACCTCCTGGAATGGCTAATGTTTTTGTCAGATTTAGTTCACCAGTCAAGCTACAGTGGCAATTAGCATTTAATGTAATGATAATGTATTTAAGTGGTAACGGCTTTGTACTGTCGGAAAAGGGCTGTACGATCGGGGTCAACCCCATGACTGTCGAACCCTTGATATTATAGTGCCACTCATATATCATATATATGCTTTTATATATATTAAACCACCAGATAAGAACCTTATGTCGTGCCATATGTAATTAACCACTAGACTTTACATTAAATGCCACCTCATATATATTAACATTAATACATGTTTCTATAAATATATATATATATATATATATATATATATATATATATATATATCTCATGCCATATATAGTTGGCAACCATCGGAGGTGAGACAGAATGGTCAGGCGGGGTTTTTGACCTGCTGACCTCCAAAATTATATATACAATGACTTCAAACAAGAGCGCTAACCAATTGCGCTATGGTGAAGCTTGGTAAGATAAGCCACAAATTTCATTTCAACACGACAAAGCCGAATCCGCCCAAAACTACCAGCATGCAACCCGAGGAGGTTTTGTGCAGTCCGAGGTGGTTTTCTGTAGGCATAAGTGGTTTTCTAAAATGAAAAAGTGGTTTTTAATTCTGCAGGGGGTATGGAGGTCACAGTGGCAGAATATAGGCAAGTTTATACTCATTTTAAGCGACATTTCAAACCGATCACAATGGTGCGGTCCATTTTCTCATTTGAGTCTCTATTTTTGAGCTGATACCTGTAAAAGAATTTTGAAAACAAAATAAAGTGGTTAGCACTAGAAGCTAAGGGCCCAGAGACATAGCTAGTAAGTCTGGTGAACTCTGTTATTAAATTGTTATTGTGCTAATGTGTTTTACTGTGTTTTCATTTGCTTATGTTGTTTATGTTATTAGCAATCTTATCGATCTATTGCACTAAGTAACATAAGCTGCTCACATAGACGTCGATAATACCTTTTTCATAAATATTGATTAAGTGGTATCAGACCTTAAGGTTAAATTATTAAAGGTTTGACAATGTCATGTGAATATTGAATTCTTACTAGGTGAAAGTCCAAACGAGGATTAGGAGAACTTGTTGAAGAAAATCCAGAGATTGGAAGGGTATTTTCACAAAATAAGATGACAGAAGAAAACATATTGGGAACCGAAGCTCAATTCTTGGACAACTTCAGGAAAATATGTGCGATGGTAGAAGAGATGTATAAAGAGTTTAAAAATGGTAAAGGTAAAGGCACTTCATCACCTAAACTAGACAAAGAATTGGAGGAAAAGCCTCTTTCATTATTTCCACCATCTCTTCCATCATCACCATCATCGTCATCGTCGTCTTCTTCTCATAAAACTAGTTCTTCTAAAAAGAAGAAGAAGACATCCTCTTTGATCAAATTAGATGTAACATTTGATTTTCAAATTTATGATGGTGAACTTAACGCCGAAAATCTTGCTAATTGGATAAGAAAAATTGAATTTTATAGCAGGGTACAGAAAGTTGTTTCAGAAAGAAAGAAGATACAGCTTGCTAGCCTTCGTATTGGAGGAACCTCACTTGTTTGGTGGGAAGGTAAGACACAAACAAGAAGATATTAAAAAACATGGTAAAATCATTTTGACATGGAATGAATTTTTTTCTGCTATTAAAAAACAAGTTTATCCTTTGTCTTATATGAAACAAGCTATGATGAGTTGGAAAACATTGCGTCAATTAAAGGGTTAAAGTGTGCAAAGTTATACTCAGGAATTTCATAAAAGTGCTTTGACACTAGGAATATCATTGGACTCACTAGAAACATTATTAAAATACATAGGTGGCCTACATAGTTATTTGAGGCATACCATATTGATGTTTAATCCAACTAGCTTAGATGATGTATCAGTTCAAGCAACCCATCTAGAAGCTACGTGCAAAAATGTATCTCATGATGTTGGAAAGTCATCTAAATTTACTAAAATCAAGAATAAGGAAAAGAAGAAACAAAAATGGAAGGAAAGGAAAGGGAACACTGTAAATAAATAAAAACCTACAACACTCACTGTAATAAAGAAGGATATGGTGAGGCACACTGCTAGGCACTGCATCCAGAATTGAAGCCTAAGAAGTTCGGAAATAAAGAGAGAAAGAATGTTGCTTCTATGCAAAAATACTTGGGATCAGATTCAGGAGACGAAACAACAATTACAGCTACAGGTATAAAAGGTAAAAATTCTCAAGAATATATAAGTACTTGTTCGGATTCTGTTGATAATGAAAATTATGAGAGGAAAATAAATGAGTTATTTCATATTAGAGTCATTTCCAAGCATATTAAAATTAATACTTTGTTTGATAGTGGCTCTCAAGTTAATTTGATTGCTGAATCAATTATAAAGAAATTGTGTATTGAAACTAAACCTCATAAAAATCCATACCCATTAGGTTGGGTCTGTGATAAAACAAAACTATAGGTTACGAAAAAATGGAAACTTTGATTTGCAATTGGATTAGAGTTTGTAGATGAGGTTGAACTAGATATAGTCCCATTGGATATATGTGGAATTTTACTAAGGAGTCTGTTAGTGTCAGTCTTTTCAGCCTTCCTCCAGTGATCAAACATGCTCTTACAAAGTGATTTTAAGGAGTCAAGGTCAAATTTTGTCATTTCAGTGAGTCTCCAAGCAAAATTTGGTCACTAAGTATTAGGTCTAGGGTTTGCTTTTACTCCTGTCAAAGTTGTTCAAATGTCGGTCCATGTCACCATTCAGTTGAGTGTACCCTCATTCAGAGGTTTTCATCATCATGTAAGGTTCCAATGGGTCATTCTACATCTTGTTCATGCTTCAGTTGTGCCTAGGTAAGGTTCATTTCCCTCTCCTAGGGTTTTGAAGGTAATTTCTCTTGGATGGTCAAATCATCAGCAAAACTTGTATCTTGATGTTCATACACCTTCCCTTATCCTTAATTTATCTTATTAAACACTTCTCGTCACTGAGATCCCCCAAATTTCTCATTTTCGCACAAACCCAAGTTTCTTGCTACAACTTGGAAATTTTCTAGGCTAGGCCTGTGTTTTTCCCTTTTGGACCCATTCCGCTCCATCAATCTCTGAAATTCCAATTTCCCCTGCTTCCTAAGATCCCTCCTTACTTCCCAAAATTTTCTCAAGAATTTAGAAGCCCCTTATCCCCTTCATTTCGCTTCATTTCGACAAATCGCTTGTTCCACACATCGGGATAGGTTTTACTCCAATGATGTTTATGAGCAATAAAAGATGAATTTTGGAAAACTTAGAGATAATTTTGTCCACAATAGGCCAAGGAAGAAAAACCTCCTTCAATTTTTACACAGGTGTCATGGTTTTAGAGAAATGTAAAAAATACAGTCGCCTCAGGATAATTGATGCACCTCTGAAGTGACCTTGGGAAAATAAAGATTTATCCTAGCTTTTTTGGCCCAATGACTTGCTTGATGAGTCAAATGATAACTAGATACAAATATATTTCTAATGAGCTATCATGAGCTCAATTTTGAGTTGAGTAAGACCTTCAAAAGTTGACTTCAACAGTACTCTGCCTTAAGGTAGCCTCATTTTTCTCATTTTGACCAGTCTTGAGATATTTATTTTTGACAAGGAAAATGAACTCCAAATTAAAAAATTATAGTTGTGTTGGAAAGTAGACTCAATATGATTTTCAACGAGCTATCCCACGCCAAATTTGGACATCGGTAAGGCCTCCAAAAGTCTTCCGAAAAAAGAGCGCGACGCGTTGGGTTTATGGTGTGACGCATTGGGTTGTGGCACGACGCATTGGGTTGTTGCGCGACGCATTGGGCTGGGAAGCATGTGTATTGCCATTTATTCCAAAACTCAAAATTTTCTCGGTCTCTCTTGGCCCAAGTAAGTCAATAAACCTTGTAATTTCCAATGAACATGTGTTGAGTGTTGTTTGTGAGAATTTAAATACTAAAGATAAATCAAACCCTACTCTCATGTTTTAAGAATGCTCCTAGCGTTTTAAAATTGGTTTTGGTGTCAAAAAATTTCCATCTTCCCTGTTAGTCATCAATATTTTTTACTTGTTAGCGATGACTAGTTGTAACAGCCTATTTCTCCAACAGCCGATCTAAAATTTGTCAAATTTTCCAGCTGGGAAAACACCCATAAAATTTTTTTTCCCTCCTACCTTCCAGTCCGCCCATGACGAGATGAAACCTCATTATCAAATCCTACCTAGCCTCAGCCATACTAGTCTGCCCACCAGCTCTAAAAAGACAATCCAAATCTGTTCAAAAATCTCCCCTAAGTTAGGAAGTGGCGCTTTAATGCATTTCACCCTTGGCAACCATCAAAGAGCCAAAAGACCTCCCACTCTACTAATAAAGTTATTCACAGCCCTAAGTCCCGCCACTTATACACCCTTAAGTCTCAGCAATACATAGACCATAATCTAAAGCTAATTTTAGGTGTTTTACACTACTTGATGGATTTCATAAGGACAAGAAACATGTCAGCATCTCAGAAGACAATCCTTGGCTCCACATGAGAAGACAACTACTTCTCAATATGATCATAAGCCTGAGATGAATCTACAGGGCAAAGAGTTATTCATCAAACTCTTGCGACCTCATTCACAACCTGAAAGGACAGCAGAAGACAAGCAACATTGTCAAGAGGCTGTTGATAAGTCATGGCTAAAAACCTCCTTCATTTATAAGCAGAGGGTTAAGGTGCCTCCTTCATCTATAAGCAGAGGGCGATGGCCAATTTTCGACTTGAAAAGTTGCAGCTCACTGTAAGGCAGATTTGTTTTAAATAAACAGTGAGATAGTAACACAGATTTTCTGAAGAAAAGTAATGATTGCAGGCAGAGGTAAAAGTATCAATGTTTTCACTATTGTTTTCCTGCCATCATATGTAAGAAAAACCCTTTTCAATATATTCACCAAGCAGCCTTCATGTGGCTGGGACAGAAGTTGAAAAAGAATAGATATTTTGCCAAGAGAAAAGGCCCCCTTCATTCATTAGCAGTAAGCCAGAGAAATAATTATTTCTATAATTTCTCACTGACTGATAGACAAAGTATGGACATAATAGGAGATCATTGAAATAGAGAAATAAAGAGACCAAAAAGAAAGCAGGGGTACCACTGCAATCAAAAGGGTCAAGCTTATCTCTCAACAGGACATTGATCCCCCCACCCATAAGAAGATGTCTTTCAAATATGCTTATCATAGTTGACAAAAGAACCTGAGCTCATTTCACTCAAGAGGAAATACCATGAACACAGTTGTTCATAGCAATACATGAAGGACTTTGACATGCCCTCAGATTCTGGAGAATATTTCAAAACAAGTATAGGCATGCTCATTATTAAAAAGCCAGAGGGTCCTTATCAATACATTTTGAGTAAAGAGAAGAGTGGTAAAGAAAGTTCCCTTTTCAAATGGACAAAAGTGGAAGGGCCTAAGCAGATGCAACTACATTTTGTACCCACAATCAAAAAATAAGTTTGAAAGACATCTGGAAGTCAAATTATTTTTCACAGTAGTGCCTTGCCGCCTTTTAAAGCACCCAGAGCATACACTTTTATCTAAAGCTCAAAAAGAAGATCTATCTCCTTGCAAAATGGTCAAGACCTTTATGCCAACGCTTTTCAAAGATGGACCCCTCATAGCACGGTTAAAACCATTTGGGTTCTAAAAACAACCAAGGTATTGTTTCAAAAGCCAAACTGTCAAAACCCTTACAATTCAAAGCACGAGAGGTTTTTTAATTTGTTGCATTTCAAAGGGACGAGAGACCATTGCAAAATCATTGATAAAATGCCAAAGCACGAGAAAATGACCTCTCTTGCTGCCCTCGAGACCAGAGAAGAAGTTTTTAAACCCAAAAACAGAGTTTTCAAGGGTTAATAGTTGCGCGGCGCACTCGGGAGGGAAAAATACGAAGGGGTGAATGGTAGCGCAGCGCGCTTGTAGGTGCGCGCGGCACGCCTGTAGGCGTTTGTCCTGTCAGCCCGACAGTGACCCGACACCAAAGTTGTGCGGCGTTCTTCCTCCTAAAGATGCCGCGCATGAATCCAACCCTCCAACACGCCTTCAACCCAACTTCAAAGTGACTCCAACTCACCAACAAATATTTGCATCATGTTTTGAGGTACTTTGTCTTGCTCTCCCTTAAGTTCACGTTTTCTAGATGGTGTTTGGGCAGAAGAAGTTTGGTTTGAAACAAGATGTGTTAAGTGATTGTGTTCAAAAAAAGGGATAAGTTATTTTGATTTAAAATCTGAGTTTGGAATAGCCCGAATTCACCAGCAGTAAGCATGTTCATGAAAATTCCCTCCAAACAGTCAGACCTTAGTGAGAAAGCTGTATAAATCAGTTGGAGGTGTCTTCTGTCAAACTGTGTGCAAAGGGAAGTAAAGTAAAAAGGAGCAATATTTTGGTTGAAGAAGAGCCTTGTTTGATTAAAACTCTTACAAACCTTTGTTAAACACCTCAGAAACATTTCAAAGTTCTGCCACCTTGTCCTATAAACAGTGGATTTGGACTGTATAGATACACTCTGGTTGATTGTATTTATAGTGTTAAATTGATTGTGTGAGTTGCATACCAACAGAGAGCAGTGCAGTATTAAGAAGGAAGTTTTTGTGTGAGAGGAGTTTCTTATGGTTTGAATGATACAAGATTGTTTGTGACATCATAAACACAATAAGTTCTGCCACCTTGCCCTATGTACAATGAATTTTTACTGTGTGAATGCACTTTGTAATTGACTGTGTTTATGATTGTGGAATCCACTGGTGAAGAAGCACACCAAAAGGAGAAGTATTTTGTTGAAAGGGAGTTTATAGTGTTGGAATGCTACAGGCCTCTTTTACCACATCATAAAAAAAAAGACAAGCCCTGTTAACCTATCTTATAAACATTGACTTTGACTGAGTATATACACTCTGGTTGACTGTTTATATGGTGTGGACTTAATTGGTTGAGTTGCATACCAAGAAGAGAGCAGGATTTTGAAATTAAAGAGATTGTGGTTTTTAACTTGGTCAAAAATACAAGAATATATTGTTGTCATCAAAACCTCAAAGGGCAGGGTGACCTTATCACAACAAACATCAAATTCACTTTGACTGTCTATCTTTACTTGACTGTGTTTTGTTCTTCAAGTTTATTTGTTGAGTTGTATATCCAGGAGAAAGATACCATTTTGAAGAAACAGGAGTCTTATATCAAGAGGGACATTTTTACACAGCATTCAAAATAAATTTTGCCTTACCAAACAGTGAGTTAACAGGCTAAGACAGAGTTTGGTTTGAAGAGCACATTTCAAAGATTGTGAGGCAGTTTGGTGTTTCAAGAGAGCATCTAGCCCAAGATGCCGCCCAGGCAAGATAGCAGAAGTGGGTTGCAAAAGAGGTATGAGCCAATTTCTACTGAGGAAGTCAATGCACACCCATCTATCTTTTTCAATTTTCATGAGGTGGGTTGTTTGGATTTCTGCCAAAGGGTACAAGAAGTCAAAATTTTCTCACCCTTAACACATTTGTGTGCCTTGAGGTTCAAAGATAAAAATTTTGAAGTGGCAGGCCTTGATTTCAAGTTCTCCCCGAGATCCATATCCAAGGCGACTAAAATCCCATACATTGGCGAGAAATGGTTCAAGCAAGCCTATTTAGACTTGGATGACTACAAACCCTTCCTCAAGCCCGAGCACAGAGAAGCATGCACTGCTATTTTCCCTTTCTCTCATCTTCTAGCCAGCTATGCTCCTCTTATGAAGATCATAATGAAGTATTTCACTTGTGAAGGGTGATTTTCCCGAGTTTATGCATACCACATCCGACTGTTGATGCACTTCACAAGAACCAAGCAGCTCAATATTCCTTACTTCTTGTGCAAAATTATTGAGAAAATGGCCTCCTCTATCCAGAAGAAGCCTCCATCATAGCAAGTAGCTTCTCTATTCCATCATTCTCTAATTAAAATCATCATCCTTCACCAGCTGGAGAAGAAAGAGGTTTCTTTGGATGTTTTCATTAGTCACTCGGATTTCTCCACTGTCCCTCTGGTCCATACATCCCCACATCGCCTACTCATCGTCCCTCGCCTTCCTCTAGCAAAAATACTCCTAGAAATCTCAGATTCACTACAGAATAGTCAAAAAATCATGGAGAAGGAGAGGTAAGTGGACAGCAAGAAGAGGAGGGTCATCAACAGGAAGAAAGTGATGAGGAGCAACATCATGACAGTGGTGATGAGGAGAAGCATCATAACAGTGGTGAAGGAAAATAGCAGCAAGAGCAAGAAGATGAGAGTGCTGAAAAATAGCAGTTCAGTGAGGAAGGAGAGAAGTTTGAGCAACACCTTGAACCACAAAATGAACAGGAAATTGAAGCATATCAGCAGCATGATTTTGGTGATCAAGGGCAGCAGGAATTGGATACAGAGCAGCATCATGAAATTGAAGAGCAGGGGTAGCCTAAAGAAGACACACAGTAGTCTCATCATGATGCACAACACCCTCCTCAAGATACACAACAGCCTCAAGAGGATAGGAAAATTCAAGAAGGTGACAAACAAGATGACAAAGGCAAAGCAATCATGCCTTCCTCTCCTGAAAAGGCCAAGCCCAAGACAGCAAGAAAGCAGGTGCCCAAGGTTGTCACTCCAATTGTGACAAGAACTCTCCATGGCAAAATAAATTTGCCAAAGGAGCCTATCACTGACTTGCCTAAGAGGAAGAGCGCAAGAATAGCCTTCAAAGGCAAAGGAAAAAGCAAGGTAGGAGAAGGTCATGAGCATGGAGGCGCATTAGATGCCATCCAAATTCCAAGTGATGACAGTGATAATGAGGCACAGATTCTAGAAAACCTTCTAATCCATAGAGAGGGCCAAATTGATGCATTGGAGAATGACCTTCATCGGGCAAAGAACTTCAATCATTTCTTGGAGATCCAAAATAGGAAAATGAGTGTCCATATGGCTGTTACTGAGACACGAGCAATCAAGTACAAGAAATAAGCTGCTAAAGCCCAAGAAAGGATAGATGAGCTTGTAGGTGATTTTGATGAAAGTGAAGAAGAGGACCAGCCTAGGCGAAAGAAGCCTAGAACCATAGGGCTTAAAAGAGCCCTTGAAAAGCAAAAGGAAGAAGAACAAGCCTTTCTTCAATCCACTCCCCTCACTGCACTACTTGAGCAAGAGATTGAAAGCAATAAGGAGGCATGGCTTGAAAGAGCCAATAACCATTTGGAGAGGAAGCTTGAGAATGCAAACATGGATTTAGAGCTGCAAAGGAGAATGACAAAGCATTATCAAAAGCTAAATCAGTTTGCCCGGCGCAAGTTAAAGGTCGCCCAAGAGAAGCTAAAGGAGGCTAAAGGAAAGCGCCAGGCACGAAAAGAGAAGAAGGAAACATCAGGACTTAACATTTTGGCTTCAGTTTCAGAGCATGTTGCTAAGGACCCTTGAGGGTCATGCACACCGATTTTGGGCACATTTTGACATGTTTTGGGTTTTTGGCATTTTTGAGTTTTTTGTCAAAACTCATGAAATTCGCGATTTCATTTTGGGGATTCTTCAAAGGAGGAGAATGGTATCATTGGATGCCATAAATTTAGGATCACACCCTCAGCGATTTTCAGAACATTTGGAGATCATTTGCTTCCTCGAAATGGCGAAAAAGGCTCGGTTTTTGCACACTCCGCCCGGTCTATCAGCAAACTGTAATTTTTTGGTTTTTTACACACAGGTGCAGTTTTGGAAAACTTATAGGCATTAGATTGGGAAAATTTTAGCTTTTCTGGAAGGTAGACATTCAGAGCTTTCCAATGAGCTATCATGAGACTCGTTTTGACACTGAGAAGGCTGCCAAATGTTTCCGGCAAGTCAGGGGACCTTTTGCTGATGTAAATTTGAAATATTTTTGTAATTTTTGAACCTCTAAAATCTGCTTTTTCCAAATGTGCGTTTAGCTATTTTTGCACATGAAAAATGATGCAAAGTCAATTTAATTCCCTTTTTTAGCATTTTTTAGATATTTTATGAGATATTTTGTGCCTTGGGCTTTGCAAAGCCTCAAGGACAAGTTTAGATATTTTGACTAGGCCAATAGGATGGCAAGTTGAAACATGAGGTTTTCCTCACTTGAACCTATATATTCCAAAGGTTTTCATTTTAAACAAGGCTGAAATTGAGAAGAGAAGAAATATATGGTAATATAAGCTTTGGAAGAAATACTTGTCTTATGCTTTTGGATTGCCTCTTGGATGCTCTTGGATGAATGAAGAAGGATTGTTGTTGGATTCCATGACTTGGTAGAATGGTATAGTGTCTCTTGCTTTGTTTTTGTCTTCTAGTTTTCATTCATGAATACATGTTTCTTGCTTGATATAGATCAGTAGAGAACAAATTTGAGATATGCCCATGGAGGCACCTCAAATTTCCTGAATCTTCATAGCTTTCATGTTTTATTCTTCCTTAGTTGCATTTAAGAATTCTTAACTGCTCTTTAACAACTTGAGGATATTGTTGCTTGTTTCATTCATAGTTCTATACATGCTAAGTATGACTTACGGTACACCCTTCTTACCTTTTGCTAGCTATAGTTCCATCCATGAAATTTATCTTTGACTGATTAGATTATCATCTTGTTGAACCAAGGAGGCCTAGTTTCGATCTAGCCCTTTTCCTAAAACTATGCAAATCTTGTTGTTCAAAGTGCCCAATAACTTGAAGTACTGTGTTTAGGCATTCCGGCATAGTAAGTTAAGTTGTTTGTCTTCCTTAAGTGTTTTCCCCAAAGTCTGATAGCCATTTCCCAAAGTTATAGGGTCTTATACTTCTATGCATGGCTTGAATGTTTATTTCTATGTATTGATTAGCTTGTAGTTACATTTTGCATGATTAATGGTTTTCCCTACCATGTTTATGTTATCTATTGAACTAGTTATGCTTGAAACTCTTTGTTGTTCACAAACTTGATTTCCATTTACTCCATTTTGCCCAAAGATCATTTCTACCTTGAATCAAATCGACCCTTTAACAACCTTGTATCGTCATCTAATAGCTTTCTTGACTTTTTCGACCCCATAGCCTAGTTAATCTGACATATTTTTACCTATCTTATATCATTGATCAGTTTCATCCCTCACAACTTAAAAAACCAAAACCAAAAACATATTTCATAACTAGCCTAAAATCAGAACACAATAAGCAAACACACAGATATCCCTTACACATATAGAGAGAGCCCTTTCTGAGTCCGGGAAGGCTAGGTCCTTGGTCTCCAAAGCTTGGTTTGATGTTACATTGTCATTTGGCTTTCCAATCAGCCAAATCACTGGAACCTAACATAATGGCGATCACGGCGGGACCTATTGAGTACATGATAGTCTAGAAAACTTTTATAGACTCTTTAGTCCTTCAACATTTAACTTAGACCATCAGCCTTTAGCATCATTCAGAGTAAACTCTATGTTTCACCATCTTAGCAAAGTGATGAATTAGGTTTATAACGCTCTTACATACTAGGCTGCACATAAAACTCAGAAAAAACCACAAAAACTCCCTTAGATTGGTTTTTGACAGTATTGGTGGTGGACCATACACATATACCTCAAAACAACTAAAAATCCACCTGGCGACTCCACTAGCCTCCAGTAGGCTTTACTAATTTACTAAAATCTAGGTTACCATTCGATTGAGCCACCTCATCACCACACTAACATAATGGCGATCACGGTGGGACTCTTAGTATTAAACAAACTTAGATTCCCTAGACCTTAAGAGACCTTTAAGAATACTATCTAACTGACTTATCCCATTTCTCACTAACATAATGGCGATCACGGTGGGAAATTGAGTCAAAACATCCTAGGTATCCCTTAGGAACTCTCAAAATCTCAGTCAAACTTTGAAGAGTAGAATCTAGTTGTCTCTCCATCCTAGCAAAATGATGACTCAGCTGTAGGACACTCTTACAAACCTTAGGGCTGCACATAAAACTTAGAAAAAACCACAAAAAAATATTTAGATTGGTTTTTGTTAGTACTGGTGGTGGACCATACACATATACCTCAAAACAATTAAAAATCCACCAGGCGACTCCACTAGCCTCCAGTAGGCCTTACTATTTTACCGAACTCTAGGTTACTATCCGATCAACCTATCCCATCACTCACTAACATAGCAGGAGATGGTAGGACATTGAGTACATGACAGTCTAGCAAACTCTTATAAACTCTTTGGTCCTTTAGGTACTTAAACAAGCAAGCAGTCCATAAAATCATTTTGAGTAAACTTTTTTTGTTCTCGCCACACTAGCAAAGTGCCGAAGCAAGTTTAGAATACTTTAGACAAACCATAGGCTGCACATAAACTTAGAAAAAACCTAAAATATTTCCAGATTGGCTTTACCTTAGTTATCAGTGGTGGACCATAGTTTTTATAAAATCCACCTGGCGACTCCACTAATCCATCTCTTTTGGTTTTGACCATCCTTCACTTTAGTATAAACTTAGAGAGGCCATCCATCCGAAACTTTCACAAATACCACCCTCTCTAAAATCTAGACTCAAAATATGGCTTCACGAAGAATCTATACCAGATCTAACCCAGACCCAAATCCCCCTATCATAGTAGATGACCTAGAGAAGATTCTGTGGCAAGTTTCCGAAACTGACAATCTAGCTACCGATAGGTCCATCCGTCAAACAAGATCAATACCTTAACATCTTACTACCTTGCCAGATTCCTCCTTTGGTTTAGAATTAGCAAGAACTCTTTTCAGAAGCAAGTCACATAGTAAGATAAAATTTGATGATCTTGAACCCCTAGACCCGCCACAGAGTCCTAGTAGAGAAGCCTCACCTTCCACACCCCCTGACTTTCAGCTTCTCCATCACTTTGGCTCATACCATCCCAGATCTACTCAAAACCAGGTCATTAGTACAAGTACATCTACCACACCTATACGAACCACTACTGTTCAAATCACCTCAACCCATCCCACAAGCCCTCATCTTGTACATCATCCATTAGCTCCCGTCGTGGCAGCCTGGTACGCACCTTTGGTGTTGCCACTACCTTTGGCTCCTCTCCCAAATAAATATCAAGACAAAATCCCACACTTTACTGAAGAAGACATTGCCACAGCTCAACAACATATAAGTAGGATTAGCGATGCTTTTGAATACCTGGAAGTACAAGACGAGACCGTCAGAATGAGAATATTCACCCAAAGCCTGGGTGGGGAACCCAAAACATGGTTCAAAAGCTTGCCTCCAAACAACATCCACAACATCCCAGAACTATGTCAAGTCTTCAGAAACAAGCGGGAAGTCCGAAAGAACCCTATTCAAATCCTGTCAGAATACAACAACCTAAAATAGGAAAATGAGGAAAGTGTCTAGGCTTACTGCACTAGGTTCACCAGTGTGTATAACTCCCTCCCACCTCACTTCAAACCCCCACTAGGTTTAGCCTTAGTGAAATTCCCCGAGGGTTTTGATCCAGACATGACATATCATTTGAGAGACAAGGATCCCCCTACCTTAGAGGAAATGCAACAAATAGCCATAAAAGCAGAAGCCAACTTAGCAGAAAAAAGAGCTAGGACTAGATCAGAAAGAAAAGTCACATATAGAGATGAGTTCTCCACTTCATCTCCTTCCCTAGATCCTAGAATAGATGACTTAGTCAAGACCATGGCCAAAATGTGGGAAAGGATAAATGAAAAGGCCCCTGTTAGGGACAATCAGCCAAACCCTCCAATCAGAAATCGGAACCAAAATTTTAGGAGGGAGCAGCCTCAAAACATACCAAGGGAAAATGACCAACAAATTAGGCCACCATTCAATGAAAATTATGTGGAAGAAGATGATAGAGATACATAACCCATTGATGAAAGTCATTTGAACCTCATAGGGTCTGATAATGAGATTGAGGTGTATCTCACGGAAGAAGAACAATCATTCTTCTCTCCAAATCAGGACGAAACCAACTATGAAGATCCCGACGATCCTGCCATAGACTTCCAAAATGCCATAATAGAAGCTTACAGGCAGTATGACCTTAGAAGCAGGAAAAATCAAGATAACTCCAAGAAAAGTAGCTCGGACACCGCTAAAACAACTGATACCATCCTTAACAAAGCAGTCAATAGAAACAAAATCATAGTTGGGAAAATGAACAAAACAAGGATAGAATTACCCAAACTAACCCTGATTCAGATACTCCTAGTACTTCCACAAAGATTCCCGAAGTGGCTGTGGCGAACAAAATCCCGAAACAAACCCAGCAAACTCAGAACATAGAGAAGGTCATGGTTGAAAAAGCTAAAACAAACATGTCCAAAATTCAGCTGCCTTTTAGCTTTGAGAGCGAGATCGCCAAGATTAAGATCACCATGCCTCTTACCGAGCTGATCACCCAAAACTCTTACAAGTCCCAAGTGTTGAAAGTCCTAAATATGGGAAGTGACGCCAACACCCTTAATCTAGCTGATGACACCCCTGAAGTGTTGTTTGGTCCGAAAGTAGAAGGAAATTCCAAGAGGGATCTACTCTTCCCTTTTACATCAGTTTAAATATCCACGACCAAATCCTTCACAATGCCATGCTAGACTCTGGCGCCTCGAATAATCTTATGCCGAAGGTTGTAATGGAAAGAATAGGCCTGGAAATCACAAGACCATACAAAGACTTGTATTCATTCGATTCAAGTAGAGTCAAATGCCTAGGTTTGATTAAAGAACTTTGTTTTATTCTGGCCCAAATACCTACGAAACATCTAATCATGGACATAGTAGTGGCAGACATTCCCCCCAAGTACGGAATGCTTCTATCCAGATCTTGGGGAGCCAAGCTCCAAGGGAACATTGAACTGGATATGTCTTTCGCCACCATTCCTGTGTTTGACCAAACAAGAATACTCTATCAAGAATCACACATGAAATACATGATTAATAGCCAAGAGAGACCAGATAATATTCCAATGTATTCCGTGCATTCCGACCTGAACTCTTTTATTCTCTATACTGATGAGGACATTGAAGAACAATCATAACAAACTAAGGCAAACTTAGACCCGCCACATCAGCTGCCCCTAGTTCTCTATGATGAACTAGATACTCAAAACTACCATGATAATAGGTAGCTGTGTCTTGAGGAAAGTAGGTATGTTCCTTCTGAAATAGGAATTGAGCAAGAAGCACAAACCCTCATGTACTATCAAGCGAATTGCTCAAACCTTGGTCAAACATCAGTAGTAACCTTCGGAAACTTTTTCCGGATAAAGGCTTTAGAATACATACACATCATAAACCTGTTTGGAACCAGAGAGCAAGGGATTTTAATTTTTCTACCATACCTCAAGGATTTACCATCATATAACTCTTCCACTGCAAATGAAACTTCGATCAGAGCTATAGCAAACTTCTCAAAATCTAGAAAATGCCTCGATTGTTAGGTCTATATCACTAGTATAGCCCCTTATTGTTAATGTTTTGTAAACCCTCATTGTTATTGTTGTACCCTTGTAACCCCCATTTTGTTATTATTGTGCCCTTAAATTATTATTGTTAGGCTCGGGCTTAGGATTACATTATGCCCAATATAGATTACATTATGGCCCCATGGACTCCTATATATAGAAAGGAGGTTTTGTGAATTGCATCATCAAAGAATTGTTCATTCATGTAATATTTGGTCTGCTTCTGAAGTGGCTTATTTCTAAGGCGTGGATATCTCTTTTCTTCTCTTTTTGGAGCTGGTTACACAACATTTGGTATCAGAGCTTTGGATTCTAGGGTTTCACTGCTCCAAACAGGTCATCGTGGTATTTTCTCTATAACTTTTTTTCTACGAAGTTTCAGAAGCTGAAATTTTTAGGGTGTGAAGAAAAAATCTTGAAGAAACCTGTGTAAACATTTCAGAGTTTGGTTCGCAATAATTTCGGAGATAGCATCTGTGGAAGCCAGGTATTTTTTCAGGCTCCTAAACAGGTCATCGTGGAATTTGCGCTATAACATGTTTTATACGAAGGTTCAGAATCTGAAATTCATATGGTGCGAAGCTGAAATCCTGAGGAAATTCATCAAAAAATTTCAGAGCTTGGTTCGCAATATTGTTAGAGATATGATCTATGGAAGGTAGTGCTTTTTCAGGCTCCTGAATTTCATCTGAAAGAGGTGATCGTGGGAAAAGTTCAATAACTCTCTCTTTGGAGATTGGATTGGAGTGCCGTCAAAATTGGTCGCAAGTACACAGCCTGTAGTTTATTGGCTATCAATTGTAGAGACAAAGGACAAAACAGTGACACGTGGAAAGTCGTACAAGTTCGCTCTACTGAACCAGTCCAGAATTAGTTCATTGTGGGAGATTGGACACAACTTTGTCTTGGAGAATCAAAATCAGGTCAGACCTGTGGCATTTGAAAGAAGCTTCAGAGGGATACTACAGGGCTGAATTTCAGATATCGAATATTTTCAATTATAGAGATAATTCAATTTCAATATCGAGCTCCTCAAAGCTAGTAAAAGGTGTGTATTTGTTTTTTCCGAATTGCATAAGTCTTGTTTGAAGAATCAAGTTGAATTGATTCCAAGGGCATCTTGTAGAATAGATATCAATATTGGATTCTAAAATGGCCCCAAAAAAGAATTCAACACCCACTAAGCCTTCAGAAGGCTCTACTATGACTCATGAAGATGAAGAATTGCAACATGATCTATCAAAATTACAAGAGCAAGTGCAACAAATTTCACTCTCGCAAAAAGCAACAAAATGAAATGGAAGTTTTGAAGAAAGGCATGGAAGTGAAGATGGAAGGTTTGAAGAAAGGCATAATGGATGGCGTGGAAGTGAAGATGGACGGTTTGAAGAAAGGCATGGACGCTAAAATGGATGGCGTGGAAGCTAAGATGGATGACATGAAAGACAACATGGAAAACATGAAGAATGATCTAAAAGAATACATGGAAGGCTTGATGACAAGCTTAAAACCAAAAGTTGATACAAGAAATGATTCCTAATGGCGAAAATATAATAGAGAAAACTCATGATGAGAACAAAATAAATGTTAATCGTGATTTCATAAACTCAAATTTTGGATGGAAGACCCACCATATTCCAAAGATCGATATGAGGAAGTTTGATGGCAAGGATCTCGTAACATGGATACTAAATATGGAGCAATAATGTGCAAATCACACAAAAGGTACACATTGCAACTTTATATTTAGAACAAAATACATTTGTATGGTACCGATGTCTTAAATCCCGTAAAAAAATTGTCACCGGGTCAATTTTTACGGAGGAAATAATAGCACATTATGAGGATACAAAGAAAAACACCTTCTTTAGTCAATTAATAAATCTCAAAAAAAAGGAGTCAGCGGTGGAGCACATTGAGGACTTCCAAACATTGAATATAAGGGTAACTAATATTCCAGAGGAACACAGGATTGATGTCTTCATAGGGACTTTAAAGGATAACATCCAACACGAGGTTTGCCTTTGGGAACCTAATTCATTGGAGAAGGAATTCAGGTTTGAAAGAAAAATTGAATGTAAAATTATGGTGACAAGGAAGCCTACCACTCACATCTATAAAGATGGAAGTTTTGCTACTCCTAGACTTCCACAACCTACAAGGTTGACACCACAACAATTGGAAGAAAAAAGAGCAAAAGGGCTTTGCTACAGTTTTGATAGCAAATACACTAAAGGTCACAAGTGTGCTGAGAAGAAATTATTTTACATAGATTGTGAAGAAGAAGAAGAAAATGAACAAGAAGAGGATATACACCAGGAACCACCCCTAGAAGAGGAAGAAATGAATCCGACCATATCGTGTAATGCACTGGCAGGAATTACCACTCCTCAAACTCTAAAGATAGAAGGACATATAAAGAAGAAAAGGGTAATAGTGTTGATTGATTCAGGTAGCACCCATAATTTTATTCATTATAAGGTAGCCAAGGAATTAAATTGTTTCCTATACCCAGCACCAGAATGTCAAGTGATGGTTGCAAATGGAGGAACTATAAATTGCTCTAGAAAATGCCATAATATCAAACTAACCATGGGGGAATATGTGTTGACTAGTCCAATGCTTTCCATTCCTATGGGAGGTGCTGATGTTGTACTAGGAGTACAATGGTTACAATCTTTGGGGACGGTAGTTTTTAATTTTCAAGAACTTTTCTTGAATTTTTTTTCAGAAGGAAAGGAAGTCGAATTACGGGGTATTGAAGGGAAACCGAGAAGGATAATAAGCTCTAATGGCATGACAAAGCTTCTAAAGAAAGAACAACGAGGTTTAATTGCACAATTATGCTCACTAGAAGTTCCAACATCAAAATCATCTATTTCTTCAAATCTCCAAAAAGTCTTGGACAATCATTCCAAGGTGTTTGAAACTCCCAAAGGACTCCCACCTATTCGTGATCATGATCATGCTATTCATTTGATTCCAGGAAGTGTTCCTCCAAACATCAGGCCTTATAGATATCCTTATGTCCAAAAGAGCGAAATTGAACGTATGATTGCAGAAATGTTAGAGGCGGGTATAACTCAACCTAGTCAAAGTTCTTTCTCTGCTCCTGTAGTATTGGTACACAAGAAGGATGGATCATGGCGCATGTGTCCGGATTATAGGGAGCTCAATAAGCTCACCATTAAAGATAAATTTCTCATTCTTGTGATTGATGAATTATTGGATGAATTACATGGAGCAATTTATTTTACCAAGTTGGATCTTCGTTCAGGATATCATCAAATTAGAATGAAGACTGAAGATATTTCGAAAACAGCATTTCGAACTCATGAGGGTCATTATGAATTTTTGGTCATGCATTTTGGCCTTACCAATGCACCTTCTACATTTCAAAGGTTGATTAATTCCATTTTCAAACCCTTCCTTAGAAAATTTGTGTTAGTATTTTTTGATGATATACTAATCTACACCAAGTCTTGGAAGGATCATGTTCAACATGTTGACAAGGTGCTCAAACCATTCGAGGAGAAACAATTATAGGCAAAAACCTCCAAATTTTTCTTTGGAGTACAAGAGGTGGAATATCTGGGTCATATTGTATCTGAGGAGGGTGTTAAGATAGACCCTAACAAAATTAAAGCCATTAAGGAATGGAAAGTCCCCACAACCATAAATCAGTGGCGAGGATTTCTTGGGTTAACGGGGTATTATCACAAGTTTGTTAAGAATTATGGAAGAATAGCAGCACCTCTAACAACATTATTGAAGAAAGATGCATTTTCATGGACTCCTAAAGCAACTAAGGCCTTTGAACATCTTAAAGAGGCAAATTGCCTAGCACCGGTCTTAGCTACATAGACTTCACAAAACCTTTATTGTGGAATGTGATGCCTCAGGAAATGGAATTGGTTTTATTTTAATGCAAGAAGGAAGACCCATTGCTTTTGAAAGTCGTCCAATCAAAGGAAAGTATTTATAGAAATTTATTTATGAGAAGGAAATGTTTGCAATACTACATGCACTAAATAAATGGCGATCTTACCTTATGGGAAGACACTTCAAGGTAAAAACACTTTTTGGAACAAAGACTATCTTCAGAAGAGAAGCAAAAATGGGTCACAAAGATGTTGGGTTATTAATTTGAAATCATCTACAAAAAAGGGAAGCTAAATGTTGTTGCAGATGCACTCTCAAGAAAGGATGAAGAGGTGGAAGCATTGCTTTATGTATTATCCAACCAGATTGGATAACCGAAGCAAGGGATGAATGGAAGAAGGACGAACAAGTGTGGACACTCATTCAAAAGTTGCAGAAAGATCCTAGTACATCTGATACATTTAGTTGGAAAATGATTCCTTATTGTACAAAGATCGCTTATATCTTTGTAAGAATTCCCAACTAAAACAAAATATTCTTTTGAAATTGCACACTTTGCCTTTAGGAGGAAACTTGGGATTCTTAAAAACTTACCACAGGGTGAAGAAACAATTTTTTTGGGATGGCCTTAAATCTGATATTCAAAATTTTGTGGTGTAATGTTTGGTTTTCCAACAAAATAAAGTTGAGGCAATTAAGACCTTGGGTCTTCTACAACCTTTATCCATCCCAAGTCAATATTGGGAGGAGATTTCAATGGATTTTATCACAGGTTTACCGAAGTCCGAACGAAAGAGTGTCATCATGGTGGTAGTTGATAGACTTACCAAGTATGCACACTTTTGTGCAATATCTCATCCATTTAAACCAAGCACAATTGCTACTGCATTTATGGAAACTATTCAAAAGCTGCATGGAAACCCAAATATTATTTTAAGCGACAAAGATCCCATTTTTACTGGAAATTTTGGACGAAATTATTTTCTTGTTTGGGTACTCAACTAGCTCATAGCTCATCTTATCATCCTCAATCCGATGGTCAAACTGAGATAGTGAACAAATGTTTGGACGGATATATTTGTTGTTTTGTATATGATAAACAAACACAATGGGTCAAAGTGGTTACCTCTAGCTGAATGGTGGTATAACACTTCCTTCCATACTGCAGAAAAAATGACCTCATTTATGGAACTTTATGGACGTCATCCATCGTCCATCACATCATCTCTAAGAGAAAATTCCATTAGGGGAATTTTGAGGTCTAAAATGGGCCTCCTAAGAAAAATGTACAACCAAAATAAAATTTATAAGAACCAATAGGGTTCAAGATGATGACGTCAACCATGGGGGATGATTCACCATTTTTTAAGTCAAAAGGGTAAAAAGATTAAAAAATAATAAAATAATAAAACTACCACTAATACATATGGTCAAAATTCTGACACTTTAATTTTGACACTTTTGATGTATTTTCCAAAATTTCCCTAATTTATCTCATTTTTTTCATTCCCGCCAACAAGTGTCGCTATAGCGACGTTTTTGGAGTATCATCGTAACAACGACGTTTAGGACAATCGTCGTAATACCAACGTTTCAGGACAAACCGTCGGAATCCCGACGTTTAGGAAACATATGTCGGTCTTGCGACGTTTAGGAGACAAACATCGGCCTTGCAACGTTTAGGGATACCGTCGGTCTTGCAACGTTAAGGACAAAACTGTCGGAATACCGATGTTTAGGAGACCGACGTTGGTCTTGCGACGTTTATGAATACCGTCAGTCTTGCATCATGTAGGGCAAAGTGTCGATCTTGCGATGTTAAGGAGCCAAAACGTTGGTCTTACGACGTTAAGGGAATACACATTGAAATTTAATTTTGTGGCCTATTCGAAGTTATTTTCCCGCTCCGCTGCTAATTCTGCTTGTTTGTTTTCTTGACAGAGCAATGGTTTTCGAGTATTTGTTGCTTCAATGGTCTCAAAACTCTATTTAAACTCATCTTGAATCCTTTAAGAATTCCCTGGTTTTTCAGCGAAGGCATCTAGGCAGTAACTTCCCAAGAACCCAAAATCCAGAAACCCCTGGCGGGTCCTAAAAAGCTAAAGCACCTTACATGATAGAGCCCAAGGACGCACCCGCTAGGAAAATCGTAGAAGCTTTGGGCAAGAATCCATTGGATTTTGTAGCTTTAAAGATTGGCTCTGCAATGCTCTGTCAAGATAAGAGGAATGAAATAATTCAAGTCAAATCTGGATATAAAGAGGAGGCAGCAGACTTGGATCGAGAAATTCAATGAAGTGTTGAAAAGATAAAACAACAACCAAGTCTGAAGAAGTAGGCAGAGATGGGTTCGGTATTTACTATTTTGTGGGATGTGCATAAGGGTCTTTTATTATCTATATTGCACCAAGAGGATCGAGGTACGTTCTACAACCAAGGTGGGAGTATGGGTAACGATGCATTGAGTCTGGTTAGTGCATTGAATGGTGCAAGTGGTGTTGATAGTGCATCGGACTTAGATGGCGCATTGTGTGGATTGAATCCAGACAGGGCATCAGGGGAGTTGATATGCATGCATAGATGCATCTAAACCTAGTTCAAATAGCGATTAAGAGGAATGCATATCTTGAGTTGAAACAAATGACCAGATGTATCAATTATTGACACTCCAAATATGCAACCGCAAGGTGTATGTTAGTTGTGGGTTTATATAGGTCTATGCTTGTTACAAGGGATCTCATTTTGATTGATTGAAACATGCTTTTGAACTGTTATGCAGTATAAAGATGAGAAATTAACTTGGTTTAATATTTGATGGTATCGAGGACTTGTTTTTTTGAGCCATTTTATTTTTTTGAAACTGCTTCTTTTAAAATCCACAAGCATTACAATCACCCTGAATATTTGTTTTCATGGGTAGGACAATCCTTGAAAGGCAAGCCATTAATGACCAGCACTTTTGTTGGGTTACGCTGCCACTAGAGGATGGTAGTCCTCCATCAAAATTACCCAGGATTTGCATTTGGTTCCAATTGCATTCATGCCTCCAGGGACATTGAATGTTTATGGGTGGCCTGACACGCCACTGGCAACTACCTTCACCGCCAATTCAAACCATGAGCTCATTGGTGTTTTAACCATTTTACTGAGTTATCCAAAGCAGGCTTTGGCCTGGTTGAATGATAACATTGTTCTGTGATAGCATGTTAGAGTAGTTTCAATGCTGGTTAATTCTTTGAAAGGTGTAAAATGGATGCAAGATCCCAATTGACTTGTTTTGATTAATGTGGGTGGGAAATATCGAGTCCCAAAGGTGTAAATTCTAAATTATTCACATATTGCACATGAAATTTTTCTATGTTTCATTATATTGACAATTTGTTTGTCACATTTTATAGTTATTTTCAGACAATACAGATTTCACAATTATAGGAGTCGGTCCTCCTGGTGTAGGCAAGCCAACAATTCTAAATGAACTTTATGGTTTTCACGGGACTTCATCAGGTATGAAAACATTGTTTTTATGAGATGTGCATTTGTAAAATTTGTTCTAATTATTTTATGGATATATGACAATTCAGTTTGGTTATGTGTCTAATGATTTGTGGGAGACAAGAAACTTTTGGGGTCAGTAATGATACGTTTGAAAATATCTTGAGCAGATAACGGCCATAACATGACACACACAACCAGACAGAAGATGAATAGAGAATATCAAGTCAAATTCATAGATGGAAGTGGAGATAATGTAATAATAATAAAATATTAATTGTCTAAACCCTTCTACATTTTTGATCTACGCACCGCCTCTTGCCTTTCAAAGGCATCTTCCATATATTGATTATTGGACTGTGGGTCATGGTCAATGTATATCCAAAAATAAATAAAACAGTCTTCATTCACTTATTGCAGGTGTGGTAGTGCATGAGCATTCGTCTGTAAATGCCTTTCACAAACATATTTCATATGCTGACTCCAAAAATGCACCCTCATTAGATGTTTTTGAATTTCTTGTGGTCAAATTCCATTAATTCACACCCTACAAAAACCACTTTCCAAGTGATATTCTAGGTAGATTAGACACAATGATTATGAGTTGAAGTTGTATAACACATTTGTTGTCATGTATAGATATTCTACCCAACGTTATCATTATGAGTTGGAGCGAGATAATTCTTCTGTTCTTATGTATAGATATTTTACTCAACATTATCATAATTGAATTGTTCGACTCCCCAAATTGGGAATTAGTTCATTGTTAGACTCCTTGTATTGGGAAATTGGGAATTGGGGATTTGGTTTAGAACCAGATCAAAAAACCGGTTGACCAAAAAATACATAAATTATATATATATATATATAAACCTTTTATACACATATTCAAAAGTTCTCAATTTTATAGCTAGTAAGAGTGCATATATTCAAAATACATAAATTATATATATATTTCAAAAGTTCTCATTTATATAGCATGTAAGGGTGCACATAACCAAAATAGCATCGAATGAAATCCATCTCTAAACCAAAAATACATCAACAAATAGGCTCTAGATGGCCTCTCATCCAAAAAAAAATCATGCTACAACAAATGCCTACATATCATCAAAATCATTTCCTATATTGGGATCTTCGTCATCAATATAACCCTCTAAGCATTAAAATAAGATAGAAAAAATGTAGCATGTAAAAACATTTCGGTCAAAAAAGGTTGATTGGGCGCATTGAATCGGAAACATACGGTTCTTTGTTATTCATCGAACTAGTTTAAGCATCAAAATGGTCGATCCATCTAGTTCTATCTATTTTGATAACATTGTTTATACCTTAAACATGGATCTTGGAATTGGATTTTAAGATGTATTTTTTGTCTTCTCGTAATGAACAGTAGATCCCTGCACTATGATGATTGGTAAAAGAGTTTGTCCCCAAAGGCATAATGGGCATTATTAATTTTTCCCATAATGGAAAAGTGTCAAAGAGTGGTAATTTCCTTATTTACATCATTGGCCATTTGCTTTTGCCAACAAAGAAGAATATCTTAATAAGACATATCTAGATTGGCTAGTGCGGCCAACTCTGCTCTTGGAGGTTTGGAGACTTTTTTTCTGAGCACTCTAAAATTTGGAGCATTCTGAGAGAAATTATGGAGACTAAGTACAATATCACAACTCTGAACCTAATCAAAAGGCTATGCAATTTGGTATCTGAAAAAAATCAAACGAAGAGGTGGTCAAATTGAACTTATTTTGGAATATTAGAGATGGATCAAAGAATTTTTTTCTGAATGAAGCCTAGATAAGGAGTGCACTCCTTTCAGAGGTGGTTGGTTGGGCAACTCTTCAAGAAGCATTCCAACAGGGCTGGGAAAGAAAAATTTTCAACAACGAGATAAATCTAGGAGAAGGGGTATTACAACAAATAATTTGGAACTAATTCAAGGAAGTTGGCACTCAGATACATCCAAATTCATTAAATGAACTTGAATACCTACTGGCTAGAGTTAGTATCACCCACGAAGGAGGAATTTATTCCTTGAAATGGAACAACTATGTTTAAGAGGCACACTCGGAAAAAGCAGGATACGAATCCATAATAATATGAGCGAAAAAGGAAATATAGTAAGGTTTTCTAACAAGATCTTGATCAAAGAAGGTCGAATGAAGACTAAATATTTTCTCTACTTGGTGGCTAGGGACAACATTTTCACTGGGGATCAGTGATCAAAAGATGCATTCGAGGCCCCTCTAGGTGCGTGTTGTGTAAAGAGGAGGAATGGGCTAACCATGTCCTTTTGAATTGTACCAATGCTTGGAAGTCTATGGTGGAATTCTCCAGCTTTTAGATTTCTAGTTCGTGGCTAGGCATTTTCATAGGGGATTGGCGATGAAAAGAGGGGCATTCAAGGCCACTCTAGGTGTGTGTTGTGTAAAGAGGAGGAATGGCACAACCATGTGCTTTTGATTTGCCCAAACACTTAGAGGTCTATGGTGGAATTATTTGGCTTTTAGATTTAGGATATTCCTAGCAGGAATAATTTTTTTGAACCAGGGGCAAGTAGGTATCATTTCTTGAAAATGGAAGCATTGTCTTGCTTATGGAGGATATCACATTCAATGGTTTCTTGGAAAATCTCATATAATAGAATTTTAGGTAGTATAAAACTCCCAACTCACGGGATTATTCAAAATACTATTTTCTTTGATAGCCACTATAGTAGTGTTTTTCATTCAAAGAGAACCCTCTTTCCTCAGAAGTAGCCATTCTTGTTAGGTGGCATGTGCAAAGTCCTTGATGAAAGGATAAATGGAACTGTTACAACATGTATTACATGAGGTTTCATCTTGATATTTCCATCACATTGATGAATATTTTCTACCAATACTCTGTTGCATTGGACTGACTTGGGGGATACATCTTCATGGAGCCCATTTTTATTCATTGCATAAGATCACTTAATGGAGATCATTGGTTGGGGGAATATCAATTCTACATGGTTGGATGGTGATTGTAGTGGCTGCATGGTAGTATTCTCATATGTTCTTGCCTTTTTTATCACCCCTTGGTTGCACTTTTGATGGATGTGGACGTGTGATGGCGGATGAAGTGAGGGTTTTAGTATGGCCAGGGTTTAATAATGAACATGTGATGGTGTATAATTTTGATTCATGGTTGTGTGTTTTGCATGTGAAATGGGAATTCTCTATAAATTCAACTCATATGGGCATTTACATGTGTCATTAAAGGATGATTTGTGAATGGGACCATATCTATTGTGAACATATGTTGCGTGCCACTAGTGTGTTTTAGTCGCTGAAACAAACACATTTGGTCAATCCTATGGGGTATGTGTTGGTAATGTGAAGCATCAATAATATGTGGATATTATGCATTTGAGCCTTGAGTTATAAACATGGAAAGAAATGTTTCAAAGAGATTAATCTATTGCCCCTTGGTCTAGATGACATACAATGACTTTTGAGGTTTAGTGTGACAGTTGAATCTTGTGAATTTGTGAGGTTTTTAATACTAGGAATTCATTATGTATGATCCTCAATCGTGGTTGCGTATTTTTTGGGTGAAATGGGAATGCTTTATGAATTATAGAATGATAGGAATCTGCATGATGACATCTGGTCAGTGTTTTTAGTCAAAAGTATGGCAGCGTAATAAACCTTGCTTGTTTGACATCCACTTGATATTTTCTTTATCTTGTGTTTACATCATATAATAGGATGTGAACTTCCCTTTATCCAAAGGCTTTTTGCTATGCATTCTTCCTGTCTTGGTCAATTTTATTTTGAAACTTAATCTTTGCATTGATTATTGTCTTCATATTTTTTGTTTTATGTTTTCATTGCATTATAAATGTCAGAGCAAATAAGGCTTTCCTTCCATGTGTTCCAAGAGATTCATCTTGTGTTTTATTTACTCTTTGCTTCTCACCCTTTGTTAAAGCCTCTATTGAGAGGATACCTATACATTCTCCCAATCATTTCCAACCTTTTCATCTCTGCTAGGTTTTTCAAATGACTTGCTTCTGTGATAACTGTCTTGTTCTTCCTACATATCCTTTCAATCTTTCTACTCTTCAATATTCTGATCCCCTGGCGGAGTCTTTTACTCATTTTGTTGAACTCTTGCTTATCATATATGGGGAACATTTAAGGGACACATGTTTTTGCAACCCCCCTCTTTCCCACTGTTTTCCATTTTCCTTTGCATATCAATGGATTCTATTTTTGGTTCTTAACTTTTAGCACTTCCTTGTTATCATATTTGAAGCAAAAAATGAACTTGAATGTTACTATAAATTGTTGAAGCAGTAACAGGACTTAGTATTCAGATAATGGTTTGAGGTTATACGTATATGTGGCCACACTGGGACATTTTTCTTTTAGACTCAATTTCCTTGGCGTCTCCTAAGCTCAAAGGGTGGAATCATATCAAATTTTAAGGTGATCTGATAGCCTCAATTAATGAGCAGACCTTCTTTGCATATGAACTGCAGGCCACAATAACAGTCCAGCCTTCAACATCTTGTTTAAAAGAGAAGTTTATGACAAATTCTCCTTCAACCTGCAGATGTGAAATTCTGTACTTTTGGACTGAGAATCTCCTTAGCCCAATGTTGCTTTCGATTCAGAAAATGAACAAGAAAACCATTAATAACAAAATCCCTAAGCAGCTTTGCCCGGTCGTGACCTAGGCCGCCGCTCGGCCTCTGCTTCGCTTCTGGCTCGGCCTCCCTCGGCCGGCCTCCCTGCGTGGGCCTCGTTTTACTCCAGGCTCATCCCGGTGCTTTTGGTGTGGCCTCTTGCGCTCTGGTGGCGTGGCTCTCTACGCTCTCTGCGTTTTGGTGATCGCCTTGTTTGCTTGTGTCTTGTGGAGGCGTCTGTCTATCGGCGAAGTTCTGATGTGGTGAGGGTTGGCTTGCGGGTTTCTTCATTATGGATCCGCCTCCTCCGCCCCCCTCCTCCGATGCCGAGGCTTTTCTTAAACTATTGGATACCCTGCCGAAGAAGAAAGTCTCTGAGTCTGCAAAATTTGTGAAACGAGTGGAGGATATTCCTGAGATATCTCTCCCCCCCGAAGGCCCGATCAAGGTTGCTCTTTCCTTGGCTGAGAGGGCCTTGGTTGGCCAGTTCACTGGCCTCTGGCCCTCCCCCAAGACGACGGAAAGTTGGGTCGCACGTAACTGGGCTCCCCTGATCAAAAACAGAGTCACCTCGTACTTCCTTGGAAAGGGCTTCTTTCTATTTGAATTCTCGGACAAAGATGACAAGGATCTAATATTCCGGAATGGCCCCTACTTCATGGGTCCTCGGGGCTGTACCTGAACAAATGGACGCCCGATTTTGATCCTGCTGTTGACGTGCCCACGGCTGTTCCAGTGTGGGTTAGGCTCCCCAACCTGCCTATGCATTGCTGGAATGGGGAATCGTTAAAACACATTGGAAACACCTTAGGCAAGTACATTGATCGAGCAAGTAACAAAGATCAATACGATTGTGCGAGAATCTGTGTAGAAGTCGATTTGGAGATAGGTTTGCCGGAGGCTGTGAAGATCAGGGTTGGTAGCTGGACTCATCTACAAAAGCTGGACTATGAGCAACTACCATTCAAGTGTCGGAAATGCCATGTTTATGGCCACTTTGCCCGAAGCTGCCCAAAAAATCGTGAAGCGGAGAAAGGAAAGGATGAAGGATGGACTCAGGTCAAAAGAAATAAAACTTCTCATCGAGGCCCTCGTGCCGAAATCCCTAATGGCAAGGGCTCTCAGGCCGCCCCTCGTATCCAGACTCCAAACATGGAAGAACAAGGTAACAGTTTTGTGCATTTGAACACTGTCATAGAAGGCTCCCAAGAACCGGAGAAGCAGAAGGAAGACTCGATTCCCACAGAGCCCCCCTCGGGATCAAAGCTTGGGGATAGCATTGAAGACGGATCTAAAGCAGTCTTCATAGAAGAAACAGAGGATGGGCACGACTCTGATGACTCAGAAGAAGAAGGCGAAATAGAGATCTCCCAAACTTCAGCCAGAAGATCGTTAAGAGGCCGGAAAACAGCTCGGGAAAAAAGAGAGCAAGAGACATACAAGGATAAACTTCAGGGAAGTCAACCTACCCTCGAGAAACTCCTGGCTAACACTCTGAAGAAGAACAGAAATCAGCCTCAGAGCTCTAGAGGAGCTCAACATACAAAAAGTAAGTAATGAAGATCGTCTCCTGGAATTGTAGGGGGTTGGGAAGCAGATCAAAAGAAGAAGCATTAAGAATTTTGAAACGAACTGAATCTCCAGATCTACTCCTCATCCAGGAGACTAAAATGGAGGATACTTCCTTTCTCCAGATTGGCAAAAAACTGTGGAAGAATAGCGTAGGTCAAGCTGTCTCAGCTCGTGGTGCTTCAGGCGGGCTGGGCACAATCTGGGATGCCTCTAAATTCACAAGGATCCAGGGAGCTAGCAGCATGCATTGGACATACACTAAGCTCCGTCACATAGAATCCGAGCTGATTCTTTCCCTTCTTAACGTGTATGCTCCTGTCAGCGCAGGGGAGAAAAAAATTTGCTGGGATACTATTAGAAGGCTGTCTGAGTCCGAAGTGCTGGAGAATATCATAATTGCAGGCGATCTCAATCTGACTTTATCCTCGTCAGATAAACGTGGTGGAAGTATTGTTCGAGATCCTGCGCGAGAATGGGTTGAAGAGTTGATTTACGATTGGGATCTGATAGATGTAAAGCCTCTGTCCGGGAAGTACACTTGGACAAACAAAAGAATCGGCCCAGGTCATATTGCTGCAAGGTTAGACAGATTCTTGGTTCAAAGTTCTTTTTTACTTCATGGATTTGAGACTAAAATGCAAATCATTCCTTGTAGTATTTCTGATCATCGCCCTATCAAACTTGAGATGGTGGCGCCCTTGAATTATGGCCCCATTCCATTTAAATTCAGTTCTCAATGGCTCAAGGAGCAATCTTTCATGCCTCTGATTAAAGAGCGCTGGAAGACCCCTGTCATTGGCTCTCCCTTTTTTGTTTGGGAGGAAAAACTAAGGAGAGTCAAAACTGCGTTAAAAGCCTGGGCTAGATCCTTACCCAACCCGGCTGTGCAAAGGAAAGCGATCCAGGAAAGGTTAGAGAAGCATCAACTGGAATCAGAAAATGTTGAGATCACTAAGGTTAGGCTCGATGAAGAGGCCTCACTCCAGCAATCGTTTCTTAAAGCTAGCCTAGCAGAGGAAGATTACTGGAGATTGAAATCCCGCAGTCTCTGGCTCAAGGCGGGAGATAGGAATACTTCATTCTTTCATAAGCAAGCTCAGGCCCGAATCTGCCGCAACTCCATCTCTGAAATAACTGTTGAGACCATCACGCATCGTGACATCCATAGTATTAAAACCGCGGCTTTCACTCATTTCAACAATCTTTATAAAGAAGTGGAGGTGTTGGATCAGGACTCTACTCTTGTGAACGAGGTCCCCTCACTGATATCCGACATACAGAATCATTTCCTGGAAGCTGAGATTACCAACAACGAAGTAAAGAGAGCCCTCTTTGCTATGGAACCAGATAAGGCCCCGGGGCCTGATGGGTTTACCACCGGCTTCCTGCAATCCTGCTGGTCAATTGTGGAGAAGGATCTATGTAGAATGATTCGGAAATCCCAAGAGTGCCAGAAAATTGGGGGAAGCACCAATTCATCCTTTTTGGCTCTTATTCCCAAGGAGAAAGGGGCAAACTCCTTCAGCAGATTTCGACCCATTTCTCTTTGCAACATCGGATATAAGCTGATCACGAAAGTTATTGCCAACAGACTTAAAACCATCCTCCCTGGTATCATCCCTGAGAATCAAGGAGGCTTTATTCAAGGAAGACAGCTTGTGGACAACTTCATCTTGGTCCAAGAGGCGATCCACTCTAGTGTGGTCCGCAAAGAGAAAGGTATGGTTGTCAAGCTAGATCTGGAGAGTGCCTTCGACAGAGTGAGACACAGATTTTTGCTGACTGTTCTGGAAAAATTTGGGTTTGGATCTAAATTCATTAAGTGGATCAAGGCCTGTATCAGCGAGCCTTGGATTGCCCCTCTGGTGAATGGCAGGGCTACAGACTTTTTCAAAGCTTCCCGTGGGTTGAGACAAGGGTGTCCCTTATCCCCTTTGCTCTTTGTTCTTCAATCCTCTGTGCTCAGCTTTCTCTTGAATAAAAAATTACAGGATCAAGACCTCATGGGCCTGAGCATAGCTAGAGGAGTCAAGAGCATTAATCATGCTCTGTTCGCTGACGATTCCCTTTTGCTGGGTGCTGCTTCAGTGCCTTCAGCTAAAGGTTTCAAGGAGGTGATTGATGATTATTGTCATGAATCTGGAAGCAGTCTCAACAAAGGTAAATGTCAAATCTATTGCTGGCACACCCCTGCAGCTACTCTTCAAGCTATATCCAGCTGTTTTGGCTTCGCTGCCTCCTCTACCTGGTCTTCCTTCAAGTACCTGGGTCTTCCAGTCTTCCAAAAAAATGCTGCTAACAAAGATTGGTTACCTCTGCTGGATAAGTTTAAAGCCAAGATCCTATCCTGGGGCCTCATTTGGCTAAATCTGGCTGGGAAATCGGTGCTTATAAATGTTGTTCTAAACAGCCTCCCCACCTTTCAATTTGCTGCGTTGCTGGCTCCTGCTGGCATCATAAAGAAAATGGAGGATTTTACAAGAAAATTCTTTTGGAAAGGTGGGAAAGACAATGCTAAGAAAATACCTTTGATAAGCTGGACCAAAATCTCCATGCCCAGACTGGAAGGAGGTCTGAATTTCAAGAATCTCAGCCTTCAAAATCTTGCGTTGGGAGCAAAGCTAATCTGGAGGATCATCGCACCTAATCCGGGGTGGGCTCAGCGTGCTTTGTGGAAGAAATATTTTCATGGTAAGAGGAAAAGATGCTTGGACCATCCTGTTGTCAAGCCCAGCTCGTCAATTCAAAAGCTCTATGCAAAAGCCTCCTCCCTAATCTGTCAATATGCCCACTGGATTCCGGGCAATGGCAAGCAAATTCGAATCTAGGAGGATAGGATTATGGGATGTGAGCCTCTGGAGAATGACAGATCTCTGCACTCGTTGAAAGATTGGATGCATAGCGCTGGCCATCTCACTCTGTGGGATATCTCAACCTGGGATAAAGGAGATTGGCACAGCTGGATCAACTTCGTGGTGCCCCCGAACCTCTTTAGTGAGCTTGACTCTTTCCTAGACTTCTTAAATGGGAAGGCCCCCTTGCACTGCAGAAAAGTCGATGTTCGAGGCTGGGGTCCGTCCCCAGGGCAATACTCGGTCTCCCAGGGCTACAGACAGCTCTCTGCAATCCCCCATGTCCCTCCAGATCCGTCTCCCTGGAGAGGATTATGGAGGCATCCTTCGCTGCCTAAAATAGATTTTTTTTGCTGGCTTCTATGCCACCAGCGGATTCTAACGGAGGACAGATTACTGAAAAGAGGATACTACGGTCCATCCCGGTGCTCAATGTGTGGTGAATGTGCTGAAACTGCTGCGCATTTGATGCTTCATTGCAAGTTCGTGACAGATCTTTGGGTTGAGGCTTTAGGTCCCTGGGATCTGGACTTCGCTCTTCCGCATGGCATACAGGATTTATTTTCTAATTGGCTGCGCTCCTTCCCTGGAGGCCCCCCACAGAACACGCATCTCCAAAAAGCCTGGTGCATCCTTCCTAAAATCATCAGTTGGCATACCTGGTTAGAGAGAAACCGGCGGATCTTCAGTGATAAGCGTAGCGATCCCAAGAGCATCTGGCTCAAAATCAAAGCGCAATTAAAAGAATGTATGGGGGAGTTTCTCAATGAAGCTGGTCTGAGGGAGCACGAGGCTGTTTGGTGCGATCACCTGGAGCTTCGATTCGCTGCTTTGGACAGGCCGCCCTTACCACTTTTCGACTGGCAAATTAGGCTCAGCGCTTCTGAATTCCTGTCTTTTTGCTCACAGCAGGCGCAGTGGATTCTTTCATTTGATGGTGCAGCGAAAAGGAATCCGGGCAGATCCGGAGCTGGAGGGGTAATAAAAAATGTAGATGGGGTCAAAGTTCTCAGTTACACCTGGGGTATTGGCTACAATACTAGCATCCAGGCCGAAGCTCTGGCGCTACTTCAAGGCCTTAAACAACTAAAATCGCTTGGTATTCTAGTGGCGTTGGTCTTGGGAGATTCCCAATCCATCATTAAAACTATGGTTGACAGCACCTTCCCCTCTGATTTAAGATTGTCCAGACTGATTAGAAGAATAAGAGTATTGTCGAACTCCTTCCAGTCCCTGAATTTCTACCATGTTAAGAGAGGCAATAATACAGAAGCTGATGCTGAAGCTAACAAAGCGGTTTCCCTCCCTCTCGGAGTCATAGTCAGAGATGGAGTCGAAAGCTGGGATCCTGTTCCTTAAATGACTGATAATGTTTTACTGTTTGTTACTAAAGCAGTTTGTCTGCATATTTAAAGAGGGGAAGATTGAGGCGGCTGTCCGGAAAATAAATTGTAAAAATCCCTGGAAGGGCATAGAAAAAGAGGCTTCGGTCCTGCTCATGGACAATGCTGAATCCTGCTCTCCATTTTGTAACCAGTCTTGAGGTCCTTTGACCAGTATTAATATAATCAACTATCCGTTCCTGTAAAAAAAA